>JAQGAW010003488.1:0-12444 GCA_034698025.1 Phthiracarus crinitus | reverse complement strand
ATTCAATTAAACCAAATATAAGATTGTATAGAATGTGGTTTAACCAGTTTAGTAAACTTTGCATTATGTTTAGTATCGTCAACAGTGAACAACACTGAATCAGAATTCAAATTAAGCGCAATAATAACCGTACCATTATCTGGTCGGACAAAACCAGTTGTCTCGAAGTTCGCCAGTTTTCCAGTGCTATTCAACTCAATCCTAACCGAATCCGGAATTAAAAATTTGCTAAAGTGTCCCAAACTGTAAAATAATGGTTGTTTGTAATACTCTAATGCAGTTGCGTTCACAATAACAGGCGCATCAACAAAGTTATTGATCCAATTGGGTCCGCCCTGTAAATCAAGCGCCAGATTCCAGTCAACCCAACTCGCGGTCCAATGATTCAAATCAGTTATAATATCGTACGCATATCTCTCAGCTCGAGTCCAGTTTCCTAACGATACGTGCGTTATATTCTTCTGCCATCCATCGCAAGCTTCGGTTGATATGAGGAAAATGTTTGGGTACTTCTCGTGAGTCTTATCCAAATTTACTATATTTGCCGGCGTATTGTTATACCAGTGAAATCCGATGCCAGACACGTATTTAGCGGCTTCCGTATCGTTTAGAATAATGTCCGCCCAATCAAGTATTTGCGCTCTTTTCTCGCCGTCATATAGGATTAGCTTTAAATTGTTCGCACCATAACCCGCTTTTGCCAGAGTTGGACCTAAATTTAATTTGACGAAATCGCGTTGCGTTTGCGGAGTGAAACCCAAATCATTGAAACGATTCACACCTAAATGCTTGAACCCATTGTCAGGTTCGTTCGTTACCGTAATTCCCCAGATATTAATCGAGTCTGACTTATAAGCGTTTAGAAACCTGTTTCACGAGAGAATATAATCTAAAATGATGTCTAACTTATTGATGTTATAACTTACTTGACAAAATAGTCAGCGAATGTTTGATAATATTTACCGCCTGCTTCACCAATAAGTACTCCGCCATCATTAAGCGTTCCGGTAGTCTTAAGCCAAGCCGGAGAACTCCATGGACTACCAAACCATTTCGGTTTGTGTGGACTGATTTGTTCCGCAATTTTAATATAAGGTATCTGTTAAAAAATGCAATTTAGATTTTAATCGTTTTATCATTAAATTTGGTAGTAATAATAACTTTATAAAGATTGTCTTCATTAGTTAAGCTGAAATGTGTTAAATTGAAATCATTAGACTGATCGGCGTATGAATAAGCATAGGTTGAGAAATCGGTGCCTGCGATCGGTATGCGACCAACAGAATACTCGATACCATTGTTAGAAAAATAATCTTCCAATATTTTCACTCTAAGCGTTACTGGAAGCGAATGTATATTAATTCCAGACGAGTCGGTAAACGAACCGCCAAAACCGATAATTTTCTGAAACGTTTTATTCCGGTTTATCGTAACGGTTAGCAGTTTTGTGGTACTAAACACGTCTGTGTCACCAAACTTTAGATCAGTTTCCTTGAATCGGTCGCCACTCTTACTGGATTCAAATAATTTGATCGTACCGTTAGTTGTCTTATGTATGGGATCTAAATTATCGCAATAAGTGATGTTACAAACGCAAACAGTGCCACCGTTTCCATAATCACGAGCTGCGCAATGTTCGCGAGCGTTCACTAAGTCTGCGAAAATTTAGTGCAATTTTATTTAAATTAAGTTTATATGCTTAAGAATATAATTGATTGGATTATAAGTAGTTTTTGAAGTTATACATTATATGTATTTTAATTTATATATTATCTATAAATAAATTATAAACTTTTTTTGAATAAAACAAAGTTTACGTTCAAATTAATTGTGTTTTCATAAGAAATTGTTTAATTATCAGAAACTTACGCAATAATACATTAATAAACGGAAGTACGCACACAAACACACTATAAATATACCTAAACATTATTCCAAAAATAAAAACGCATAAAATTTGTTTGATTTTAAGTTTAATAAAGTAGTATTACCAGCGAATTGCTAATCAAATCTTTTGCGTAACGCACACATGTTTCATGTATCCCACAAAAGCGTTAGATATGATCACTATTTGGTTGCATAACAAGCTTTTGTTTCGAAATTTCTCAAGAATTTTTTCATTGTTTATTTTAACATTTATTGCTATAGTTTACTAAAATGTTTTAAAATTAATAAAATCCCTCATTTAAATGGTTACTAAAATAAATATTTAAATGATTATTAATGATCATAGTTTAATCAACAAAAAATAAAGTTTGCTTTTAATAGATTGTAATTATTGTCAATACAATAAATCTTATGTATAGTTAATAATTTTTACCATCACTCTAACTATACTAAAATTTATCGGCACACTTATGAAGTCTTTTCGATTACCAAATATAATAGATATAAATCTTATTTTGTTAATACATGTTTTGGTTATTTGAAATATAAGTTTTATTTGAGATACCGATAATTTGTACTCATTGTAACGTATAACATATGTTAAGTTAAATCGATTATACAGTGATCAATATATATGTTTGGATTAATCCAACAAAAAAATTATTTAACCAATGAATACTTCAAAGTTGACACTGACTTGTTTTGTTTTTGTTGCGCTTATAGGAACAATTTATTGTAAGCATTTCTTATTTTTTACAATAATATCCTTATTTCCTAAAATTTTCTTATAAATCTAAATAAAATATTCTGATTAATCAATTTTTCGTATGACATACAAAATATTGCTTTATTCCAAAACTTTTATTAATAAATCAGGTCAGGAACAAGTATGTGCTGACAATGAAGAGTATAAAGAGTGCGGAACTGCGTGTCCTGCGAAATGTGCCACAACTGGAACCGCTAAAGAAGCGCTAACAGAGAGAGTGGCGCAACAAGTTATGTGCAGCACTCTCTGCATATCCGGATGTTTCTGCAAATCAGGATATATACGCAGCGCTTCTTCTGGAAAGTGTATCACAACACGAGATTGTAATCAAACCGCTTAACATTAAACAAGGGTTCAATTTTTTTTGTTCAATTATTAGAATTAGAGTTTGTTTTATATTTTTTTCCACGTGTTACGAGTAAAACAATAATAATTTATTTTTATACTGTAATAAAAAAAACCAATGGTTACATTTGAATTATAGAATTGAATTCTTAGAACAACAAAACGGAAATATAAATAATGAGTAAATAATATATTGTAAGCTAAAATAAATTAATATCAAACAGAAATTTTCTTAGAAATCACATTTTCCATTCCCTAAATCCAGTAAAGTGTTGATAACACTGTCAACAGTATTTTTAAGAAATAACAAGTTTGATTCATTGAGAATTCTTTGGTCATCAGTAGGCTTATGATACCTAGTATTGATAGACGTTCTCCACGGACCCAAGTCTGTCACCAAAATCGATGAAAACGTTAACTCTTTCTGCGTTGGATACCAAAACGATGAGTGGTCTGAACGTAAAAATGTTGAATACTTTGCGATTTGGTGTTTATCGAGCTGTGATCCTCTTTTAGGCAGTGGCGGATCCATAACGAAAAGTTTGTACTTATTCTTATTGATCCAGTTTTTCTTTAACGCCCGATACAGTAAAACATCGATATTCTTTCGCATCCAAACTGCGGCAAAGTTACCACGATATTGGTTTGATCGCACTTTTTGTGACCATTTTGGCAACACTTTCTACAGTAAAAATATATACATACTTAATATTAGTTCAGTAATATTAGCATTACTCCTAAAAATATGCAAATTAAGTTTACTTGAAAATTTCCCAATGATTGACTGCCGACACTGTTGTTATACTCTAAGATCATGTCGAAAATGATAGCACCGATAACGTGAGCCCCATTTTCCTTGATTTCTACCGGCACTAAGAAATCTTTGATAAAGTGTTTGCTACCTTTTAATTGCTATAAAAATAAATTACATAAATAAAATTAAGCTAATTTTTCCTCAAAAATGCCACAAAAGTCACATACATTTTCTTCCATATCGAAAAGCACAAACATTAATGTCTTATCGAATTTGCATTTATTTTTCGTAATAACTTTAGCGATTTCTATGACAGCAGCACAACCCGAACCATTGTCGTCAACGCCTGGCGATGACGGAACTGAGTCGTAATGCGCTCCAATTATTATGATTTGATCTCGATTTGTGCCACGATTAGGTGCAGGCCATACTCCTATAAGGTTATGCGCTCGATCTCCGCTAGTATTTGGTTCCTTTATTTGCGTATTTAACGTATTAAAATTGTATCAATTAAACTAAAAATATATTCATTTAAAAATATTATTATTATTGTCTAACGAATTAGTATAAAAATCTATATACATGTATAATTTGAGCTAATAATTAAATTTTTTATGACTATTTGAACTTTAAATATAAATTTGTTGCTTTTGATTTTTGGACATTACTTTGGACATAATAGTTTATTTAAACAAATAATTAAACTTAATTTATGTCACTTAATTTAAACATATCACCAAAATTGCAGATTTAAATATAGATTCAATTTTTATGAACTAAGTTTTATAATATTAGATTTTTAAGAAATTTGGGAAAACTTATTGCGTAATTCAAACTTTTTTATTTTACTTAATGTAAGAGTTTTGTTTCAATAAAAATATATGTACAAACAATTTTAATTACAGTTACTTTCGTACACTTAAAACAACAGTAACTGTAATTAAAATTTTTTGTGCTATATTTTTATTGAAACCAAACACTTATTTTAATTTTCGCATCACAACAAAACTCACTGCGAAGTTACGTTCATAGTGTATTTGAATGTGAGCGTCTGAATGGCGCCTTCATAATCTATATGTTAAACTTTCTGAGTTACGGAATCGTTACTTAACACATAGTCTATGACAATCGCCATCCAGACGCTCACAATCAAATACTTTATGGTTACGTTATGAACTGAATGATGAGATAGCGGATGCTTATCTCGAAACGTATTCATGCAATTATTCATTAATAAATTTCTAATAAATATGTATAAAGTATATAAATACTATATAAAACAAGATAACTCACAACTTCTGGCGGCCAAAAACTTTGTAGCGCTGTATTCAATCCAAGAGAAATAAAACTATTCCTCAAATGTAGTTTTAATTTAAGGTAGTTATTGCGATCACCTTTAAAACTTCTTACAAAACTAAAATAATTGTTTAATGTGTTCAATAAACTGTTTGTTGAACTTTGCGGCAATTTTACATAATTTTCGTTCAATTCCCAACTCTCGTCAATATCACTATTGGCAGTAACAACAGTATCTTTCGATGGCGACAGACGTCCTGGAATAAAATAATCTGGTATTGAGTCCTTTGATGGCGCGAAAGCGTGAACATTGTGTCGCGTTTTATTTTTAAATCTCAAATGAGAAACCTGGTGATCGAAATCGGTATTATCGGTCCACCATTGGGTAACATTAAATGGAGTTTCGTGGATAGATTTTATAGAAGCAGTTAAATAAAAAATGATTAACGAATTGCACAAATAAAACTTTACTCTTTCGCCCATTGTTTCGGGTTATATAATGTTGCACTGAATATCTTTGTTTTTTCGTATAATCGTTAAAATTTTGTGCACCACTTAACTAAGTGTCGAAACTGTTATTATTTTTCCCAACAAATGTGTTTTAATTAAAATATTGAGAGAAAAAAAACAGAATTTTAGACTGAATTAGCGTAAATAAATACCGGGATATATTCACCATAATTTGAGGCTTTCCTTATAATTTTGCGTTTATATCGCAAACGTTTTCCTTATTACCGTTTAAAATATATCACAATAAGTAAAAATGCATATATTTTTTCTAAGTGAACAGAGAGAACACAAATTTGTTTGAAAAGCTTCTTGATTATTGAGAACCAAACGCAATATTATTAGCTATAAAAATAGAAAAAGAGAAATGTTACTGATGTGAAATGTATATATTAATACTAATTAACAACCGATAAGTAAATAAACAATAAGGCTTTGAAATTGCATTTTACACGTTTTTAACGATGTCTGCAAATTATTTTTTGTGCTGTAGATTGCTTAGTTTATATTTAGCTGTAATACTTGACTTACGGTAAATTTGAACTTCAATATTTAAAGTAGATTTTAAAAATTGTTTATTAAATAAATATTTCGAATTAAGTCTTCTTAAAAAAAATTAAATATCAAATTTTAAATTTATTTTCATTGTCATGTAATAATATTTTAGCGACTATTGTCCGCAGGCTATACAATAAAAAAGTCAATTTCTTTGAAAAAGTTGCAGTGCGGGCTTTACATGGGAATTCAAGCTTATTTTGGAAACTAGCAAAAAATTAATTTGTTTCAATAATTTATGTAGTTTTGAGTTGTTGATATGGGAGTGTGAGCAATACTGTACATGGAATGCTGGCTATACATGGATTATTTTACTTTTCCTCTTAATTAGCTTATGCGAGCTGTACATAATTTTTATATAAAACGTGTCTTAAGTAAAAAATATTCTTTAAATATAACTTGGCTTATGTTAATAAAAATATTTTTTAGCTAACTTTCTCAGAGAGAAGTCCGGCAAATAGATTTGTTTGTTCGTCCGTATGGATTTGGTGAAAACATTAATTAATATTAATGTGTGAAATTTTACATAAAATAAATTTTTAGCAGTTTTTTATATAATTAGAGGACTTATTTCTAAACATATACCAGTTTATCGAGTTTTATAATTTATTAATAATTAAACTAAATAATGTTAAAAAATTAAGTTTTCAAGTTGCTTCTCAAGTTAGGTTATAAGGTATTTTAGCGCAATCCAAAAAAATTAAGTAATATCTACTATATATAATAATAATATATAGTTATCTTAATGACCGAATAAAATATACTTTTATTAAAATAATATCTACTAGTTTTTCGACAATTAATAAAATAAAAATAAACATCATAAATGTCACATCATAAATGTTTATTAAAAAGGATCTCAACTCACAATTTAATTAACTTTTGTAAAATTGATTTTATTTATCTAAAATATTTAGCATCGACTTGTTTTGTTTGTCGATGTATAAAACAAAATTTTTCCCTCAAAACCAATTTAATATTTTACTTATCTAAAAATTG
The DNA here is from genome assembly GCA_034698025.1 of Phthiracarus crinitus. NCBI lineage: Eukaryota > Metazoa > Arthropoda > Arachnida > Sarcoptiformes > Phthiracaridae > Phthiracarus > Phthiracarus crinitus. The sequence goes on along the minus strand of JAQGAW010003488.1, from coordinate 5,335 downwards.
AAAGCGTTATTACTTAACAATTGCAAATAAATCAAATATAATTATAAATGAAAGCATTAGCTAATGACAAGGGCTAGTATTTTCTCGGACTAAAATGTGGTTAAAATGGGAGGGAACCGGCAACAAAAATGTATAAAAACAGGGCAAAATTTTTTGAAAAATGTACTTCATTTTTCAAGAACAAAGTTTTCCGTATGGGATATATGCCTTCAGTGTAAAAATTGGTTATTCCTCCGTGGTTTTTGCAAAATTTTTGGGTTCACGCCACTACTTTTTCAAATGAAAAATCTGCCAGTTTTCACATCGAAACGACAACAAACAGTTTTTTAAGAATTCGGCCAAATGGTGAAGTATTTTTTAGCAAAACGTGAATTATGAATAAATTTTATGTGGGTTTTCATGAAATTTTTAGATAAAGCTTTAATTGTAAAATTAAAATTAAATGCAAACCTAATAACCATATATCATGATTCTTCTGGACTAATGATCACTTCATTACTGTATAATTAGTGTTTACCACAAGTATTTTTGTACAGAGTTTTTTATATTAAATTATTACCACATTTATTTTGCGTTAAAGCTGTTGACGGTTGATAAAAATGGAACCCTAGACAAACCGGCAAAACAAAGATTTTAACCGAACCGACCCGAGAGTTATAGTCTAGCAACCATACCGACCAGACCCGAACCGACGGTTAACGGAAAACCAGATAAATAGATATAAAAATATTTATGAATAGATTGTTGAAATTACGTACATTATTAATTTTTAATAATAAATTTTAGTAAAAAATCAATTTTTTTGTCAATAAATCTTTTTTGTGGTGTTATCGGTTTACTGTTTGGATTCTTGTAAAATGATTTAGGTTTAACCGAACCGAAACGAATAAATAAAAAATCAAACCGACCGACCCGATAAGAAATCCGATCCGATTAACCGACCCGTAAACAGCTTTATTTTGCATTAGCCAAACGCATAATTCTATGATTTTTAGGAAACTAATTAAAAAGGAAATTTATTTCGATATCGCAGACAAAAATGAATGAATATAAGGGATGCTAATATTACTCAGCACATCCTTTACATAAACCCTTTGCAAAAATGCCTCAATAATGTAATTAGTTTTTACTTATTGTCTAAATGCTAATCTAGGGTTTGAAGCTTAGAAAATGCTTAGTTCTATATTTTTAATTGAAATTCGTTTATTTGAACAAAGATTGACACTAATAATGAGCTGTTCGATTTGACTAAAATACTTTCCTTTAGACACAATTTTGTGCTATTATTATAGAAAGTTGTAAGTTCTTCTACGGTATGCTTTAAGTGTTACATTTAATGTGCAAGTTATTCAATATTTGCCTGGATTTTACAATTTAACAAATTGAACACCATTTTTCAATATTTTGACTACAGAATCTTTTTTAAATTCAAAATTTAAACCCATTATTGAAGTTTTTAAGGTCAAATCTATAAATTATTTATTTGTCTACTACTGTACTTTATTATCTAAATGTGCTTCAAATAATTGATTACGAATTTAAATAAAAATGCTAAATAATTACTTAGTTTAAGTTAATTGCTTTTGCATTTAAAATTAATTTGATCCCAAATTTATAATTTCGAGTAGAATTCGAAAAACTTTTCATTAATTATTTTTCTTTATAATTTATCTTAATGTAGTGCCACCTATACTGAAACGAACTTTAAAAAAGTTTCCAAACTACGAAGTTTTGTAGAGCTGTGTGTTACTAATTCAAATTATTTTTGGATAAAATTTTGTTATTATAATTACTTTTTATGAGAAAATCAGAGATAAAACATTAAATTTCAAAATACATATATTAAGGATTTTTAATTAAATTTTATACCGCCATTTGTTTAATTTTTCAGTATTTTCTTGATATATGTTTTTTGTTTTTAAATTGAATTTACTCTTGTCTTTCTCTTGAACTTAGTCCTGGCTTTGGAGAAATCATACATTCTTGCTAAAACAAACATAAAGTATAAGTACTCCGTAATTAGTAAAAAGTTTTAGGTTCTTTAAAACGTATTTGAAAAATTATGCAACATATACTAAAACCCTAGTGTATTAGATTTTTTGGAGCGATACTGAAATTATATACACTATACTAAATTATAATTAAACAAAAATTTTCAATTTTTAAACTTATTTTCCTTAATTTACTTTAATGTAAGAATAAAAACAATAACTGATATGAAAGTATCAGTACTAATATTATACTATAAGATTAGACAAGTACTAGCATTTGGTGTGTATTCTCAGATTAAAATTCCATATCAGTTAATAAATAAAAGTGTCTAAATGTTTAAATCCTAAAACAAAAACGATCTTTCAAAACACTGATCATAAACATGATTCTAAAACTGTTTAAGAGTTGCATATTTTTCGCTTTATTCATAATTGGTAATTATTTAGGAAAAATCGAACATTATTTTTAAATCAATTAACTTATTATCACTTAAATTATAGTTTATAGTCGAGAATGTGCGCATCGAGACTACGGAAACGGTGCCACAGTTTGCGTATGCAATATCAGTTATTGCGATGATTTAAGTCCGATTGAAAAAACAGGCAAAGGAATTATCACATTATACGAAACCAGTTTAAAAGGCGATAGATTTAAGGAAACTCGTCTAAAGTTTAATATTAGCCAACCAGTAGATGTGCCGTTAACTCAAGTTATTTCAATCAACAGAAGTAAGACATACCAAAAGATTATCGGTTTTGGTGGCGCTTTTACCGATGCGTCCGGAATTAATTTGAGAACACTTCCAGCATCGATGCAAGTCTATGCTATCGCTGACTATTACTCGCAATACGGTATCGAATATACAGTCGGAAGAATACCAATCGCTGGCTGCGACTTTTCGACATACGCTTACTCTTACGATGACGTGCCAGACGACGACAATTTAACTCATTTTAGCTTAACAAAGGAAGATATGCTTTACAAAGTAATCCAATTCAATCATATTTAAAATCAAAATTTACTAATTTATTATTTAATTTTAAATAATTAAATTTGAAGATACCTTATCTGCAATTAGCGCAAGATATTAATTCCGGCATTAGACTAAAATATTTCGGAAGTCCATGGAGTTCTCCGGCATGGATGAAGACAACGGGCACTTTTAATCATGGAGGGGTTTTGAAAGGAGAACCGGGAGGAAAATACTACCAAATTTGGGCCAATTATTTTGTCAAGTTTGTCAAAAGATTGCTTAGAGTTAAAAAGTTGTTTAGTTTTAATTAATTTCAATATTTCAATCAAGATTTATAGAGGCATACGAAACACGTGGTGTTAAAATATGGGGCTTAACCGTGGAGAACGAACCGGGTTCGGGATTCAATCCAAACCACACATTCAATGATTTAGGATTTACCGCAGCGACAGAAAGAGATTTCATAAAACTAAACTTAGGACCAACGCTAGAGAAAGCGGGTTACGGACGCAATAACGTACAGCTAATGATGTATGACGACCAGAGACCGCGTATATTTAATTGGGCGGACACTATATTAAGCGATAATGAAGCTTCAAAATACGTTTCTGGTGTGGCATTTCATTGGTATGGAAACAATGTTACAAATGTCGTCAATTTAGATCAAGTGCATGACAAGTATCCCGAGTTTTTCTTATTGGCAACTGAAGCGTGCGAGGAATGGCGTGGAAAGAGTACACACGTCTCACTCGGAAATTGGGCCACTTTTGAAAGATATACTTATGATATAATAACAGTAAGTGTTTGTTTAGCAAATGATTAATTATAGAATATCAGTTAAGTATCGCTAAAATCCAATTCATAATTTTAAAGGATTTGAATCACTGGACAACAGGATGGGTTGATTGGAATTTGGCTCTAGATCTTGAAGGCGGACCCAATTGGGTCAGCAATTTCGTTGATGCGCCCATTATTGTGAACGCATCGGCGTATGAATATTATAAACAGCCATTCTTCTATGGTTTGGGACATTTTAGTAAATTTTTGGCTCCAAACTCCGTCAGAATACAAGCGATAGAAAAATCGAAACTCGATAAGTTCGAGACCACAGCTTTTCTAAGACCAGACAATGCCACTGTTGTGATCGCATTGAATCTGAATGATCTACCAGTAGAACTCACTATAGAGGATCCAAATGAAGGAACGGTATCGCGTTATGTTCAGCCGCGCTCTATTCAGTCTTACATTTGGTATAATTAAAAATTATACGCATTACTAAACTGGGCTTTAGTTTGTTATTAAAAAAAACTTTAATGATACTGTAAGAGAATAAAGTAAAAAATGTTTTAATTTTAAGTTTTTAATCATTCAATTCTAAAATTATTGATATGTTTGGCACACTATTGCTATCTATATTTTATAGTTTTAATTTCAAAAAAGCATTGATTAATATAGAATCTTAAAAATGTTAAACTGTGTAACTTTAGCTGAGGAAGCAATTCATCAGCAATACTAACGAATGACTAATATTAACGTACAAATGTATATAAATGCTGCTTTTTATTAACGCATAATTTAATCCATTGATAATTAACTGTCACGCTATATAAATCTAAGGTATGTATTGGTACTCTAACTCTAACAGTATGGCATTGAGATTTTGTTGGATAATAATAGTACGCATAAACAACTTTCGTGTTAATAAAAAAAAGTAATAGAATAAATGATTAAATTTCACTATTCTTCACAGTTGTGCTGATGTATCAAATTAAATGCTCGCACGTATTCATAATTATTCATCACACGATTTCAATGAATAAAAACCAACAACCGGTTCGAGAATAAGTAAAAATTAAAACTAACATAGTTTTTAAACACCAATTTATTGGTAAATTTTATTAATTTTATTAAATGTTACGCTAATCGGTAATACAGCTTAAGTTCGGTATACAGTGATTATTTGTGAATTACATCTTTGGCACAATCATTCAATAAAACTGATATATCATTGTCATCATAAAACAATATTAAAGATTTCTTAGTGATGTTAATTAGTGTTTTCATTTTCTACGTAAATCACAGCTAATTAACTAATGTAATACATTTATATATATATATATATTTAATTTAATATAATCATATTTTGTTCATTTATTTCGAATTAGGGATCGAACTCTTATATACAAAATATTTATAAATATAAATTTACAACAATTATATATAAAAATTGAGTTTTTTCGCGTTTAAAATAGCATATAATATAATAACAAAAGTTTATCCGATAAGTAGTGTCTCAAAAAAATGAAAATTCATCTCACATTTCACACGTTTACGAACATATAAATACCATATAATATATTAAACATTTTG
>JAQGAW010003487.1:0-12444 GCA_034698025.1 Phthiracarus crinitus | reverse complement strand
GTCTTCAAAACAGCTTATATTTAACAGTAAACCTCACAAAAAAATCCTCAGTTCATTCGCGCTAACCGCTAAAAAAATATTTTATGTAAAATTCCGGGCTTTATTCATAAGTAATATTTTGAGTTTTTAAAATAAAAATATGTATAAGTATTTTTGAAACTAATTATGAAAATCGATAAAAACTAATTAAAAATTTTAAAATATTTCTTTTTTCGCCTCAAAACACAGAGAATAGCGAACTCGAAACGAACTCAAAAACGTTTTTAGCGTAAGACACAGTTTTATTGTTGATTTCGTGAAAAGTGTTTGCAGTTTAATAAGTTTTTAGCAAAACTTTTTGAAAAATTGAGTTCAACTTCATTTACGAGTATTGAACTTTTAAAATGTATTATACCTTACTATCAATACCTTATAATAATGCCGTCATTTCATTGAAGTAATCGTAGTGTTACTAGAATTATAGTAAAAATGTTGTGTCTGTACCAAACGACAGCTGCTGTTGTGAACACAACACAACAAAACATAAACATAACATAAATAGTGAAATAGTTGTGGAGTGAGTTATTCGAGGCTTTAACAATCACTTGAAACCTCAAACTCAAACTCCATTCCCATTCCATTTGATGGAATGCTGAGAGCAGTCAATAAATAAATGTTTATAATGTGTGCCACGTTTTACCATTGCAACCAACTATTTAGAGTATCTGTGTCTACCAATGTTATTATCTAAACATTAATTGTTCAATTAATATAATGGAAACCGAATCTCAGGTATGTCTATGTCTATGTCTATGTCTATGTTAGTCTACTAATTAATATTTGGATCACTTCTACATAATAGCTATTAATAGTGATTAAAGTGAATCAAAGCGTACGCAAAACCTTATAAAAACCATATACGATCACGTTTTGCACGCAATTCACACTTTTATTTATTATTATTTAGAAAAATATAGTTTTATTTTTAGTTTATTAATCGTTTATAACTTATCGAATTTTATTAAAATTATTACAAAAATTCCACAATTTTTGAATATACTTCAGTGATTTATCGCATTAAATAATTTGTATTATTGTAACGATTTTATAAATAGTTTTAATAATTAAATCGACACAATATAATGTTATATTGAAAATTATTATGATTTATTGTTAAGAAAGTTATGATTTTAATAAATTTGTTGATGAGATAACGTTAAAATATGCTAAAAAGCTTTACCTTTACTGGAATTCGCTAATTTAGGATAAATTAATTAGTAATGATACATACAGTATGATAATATTGTTTGTCTGTATTTTACGCAAAAATAGACATTATATTAGGCTGAATAAGGTTAAAAATGCTATTTGCTCTTATTTTTTACAATCAGTAGGCCATCCACCCATTTTCCTGTTTCAGATCACATACTGTAAAATATAAATGTTTTCTACTAATGACTTATTTGTCATCATTGGTGTCAAGATCTATCTTTCTGGAGTAAGTTAGGGGATCCTAAAACAATGCGGGTTATATGACAATTTGCGACTAATTATTAAGAAAACAAGCCATTCCTTATTTTATTCCGACTCCACTCCATTCCAAATAAAAATTTTAATTGTTACTCCAATTACACTATTTTTAAGAAAATATTTTCAACTACAACTACGACAGTTTGGGCTTCTAAAAAATTCTAATTTAAGTATGAGCTTAAGTTTTTTTATTTAAATGTACACATGAGCTTATATTGAGTACACATTGAGTTAATTTAAATAATATATTAAATCAAACTTTTTTCTTTGAATGTTATCAATTTCAGTAATTGTAAAAGAAATTGTAATTTTGATAAAGTAAGAAATTATAAATTAAATTTAATAATTTCCGATTTTGTTTATGATAGCATTAGATTTACAATAACAAAAAAATGACGTTGTTTTTAGATCTATATCATATTTACATAAACCACTATTTTTTATCTGACTGCAGAAGCAGATAAATGGATTTGGGATTGTCTGCCTGTCTGTCCGTCCGTCCGTCCGTGAACGCTTTATATTTATTAAGAGATAATTTTCTTTATATTTATTAATGGATTTTCCAATTTATATTTATTAAGAGATTTTAAAATGACAAAAAATTCATTGTTGGAAAGTAAAATATTCTGAAAATTTTTAAAAAATTGTATAAAATGAAAAATATTTCGGCATATTCCGCTATTTTATGAAGTAATATCTGTAAACAGAGGTATATCAAAGAAATATAGAATGAAAATCGATTAAATTGCAGCATATTTCGCTATAATTAAATTTTTATAATGATTAATTTAAATTAAAATGAATAATAATGGAATATTCCGCATTTCTGAGTGGCATATGCCGTTTGCAATAAACAATTAAGCTTATATAACTTACGATATATTAAATTATAATGTTTTGATATGAATTTTAAATTTACCAAACATAACAAAAAAAATGGGAGCGAGCGATAGAAAAGAGCGAACTATCATAAAACTGCAGTCAGATATTAAGACCGTATCGAATCTTGTTTTTAATATTACTATTAAATAGATATATTTTTTTAGATTCAAAGCTCAAGAAGGTCTCTGATTAAAAAATAAACTTGCGATTACGCATTTTTGAGACCTCAATTGCTTGAACTTAAAGCTTTGGGTTTATCGTAAACAAAATTTGGGTTTTTATTAAACTTAAGCTTATCTTCAAACCTAGCTTTGTCTGAAAAGCTTATTCACTGTTTCTTATTGTTCCCTATACTTAGGTCTATACTAATGTCATACTAAGGTCTATACTAAAGATGTAAAAAAGTTAAAAATTTAAAATTATTTAAATAAAAATTGATTAACTTAATATGATTTTAAAGCTTCTGTAATTAACTTTATGGTATATATTGATAATAAATACAAAATTAATAATCTAACGATATGTAACCCTATTATTTATGATATTACAAAACTTTATTAAAGAATGGAAAAACGACGTCAACTTCTCTAGAAAATCAAAAGTTATTCGCCAGATCTTCGAGGTCTGCAGACTCTGCCACAAAGTCATTTTCTTCTGACGAAAAAGTTCCACAGTTAACCTCAAACATTAAAGTACAACGATTACTGAATATTCATCGAATCACTGCCAATGGAAATGGACTTAAATTACTGCCCGTTAAAAGACCAGTCACTTTCACAATTTCTGCGCCAGGTTTTCAACACGACGACATCGGAATAGTCGTTACGGGTAACTATAAATATTTATGGCAAAAATTTTATTTATCAATAATATTATGGTATATACAATAAATTGACTAATCTTTCAATAATTGTAATTATAGCGCCTTCGCATCGAGAAATTCCATTCAGAATGGATACGTTAAAAGCAGGTCATTACGAGGTGGAGTATATTACGCCAGAAGTAGGCGAGCATATCATTGAGATCAAAGCGTTGGGTAAACCTATACCTGGAAATCCATTTTATAGTTTAGCGTACGACTCATCAAAGATTAAAGTCGGTTCAATACCAAATGGGATTCTCGGTAAACCTGTTCAGTTTGAAAGTAAGTTTATTTCATTTTATATAGCTCTTTATGAGAAGAAAATTTTTACTAATTTTATGATTTGAATGATTACAGTTGATTGTAGTGAAGCAGGTTCTGGTAATCTCGAAATATTAGTAAACGGAGGAAGAGTTACGAGTGAAGTGAAAAATTTAGGAAATCACAACTTTTTAGCGTCTTTTATTCCTAATACGAGTTCGTTTCATACTATTGAAATGAAATTTAATGGCGAACACGTTCCTGGCTCTCCGTGGAAGTGTGAAATATTCTCATCTAATGTTCCACTAAACAAAGAAATGAAGAAAGCGTTGCTTAAAGTACAACCATTAGAATCATTCGCTGTCGGACAGACTCACTCCTTTGATATAACCGCAGCTGGATTTAAGAAAGAAGATATTGACGTATCCATTATCGGACCTTCAAAAATAACTGTTCAAAACAGAATTCTTGACTTACAAAATGACACTTTTCGGGTGTATTTCAGTGTATCAATAGTTGGAACTTATATATTTGAGATCAACGTTATCGGTCAGCCACTAATGTCCAATGCGTTCACTGCCAAAGCTTATGATATTTCTAGAATCACTGTCAGTGAAATTCCTAAAAATTGTTTAATGGGCCATAAGTGCGAATTTCAAGGTATTTTTGTTTTCAGTTGAATTTTATAAAAGCTAATTGCATGAATTTTAAGTCATATTATAATCTTATTAATATTTAATTATTTTGCATTAAAATTAGTGTTTTTAATCAATGAGCGCACGTTAATAATAGAGTATTATAAAAATATATGTCAATCATATTATCAGATGAATAAATTTTTTCTCATATTAAAATTTAATAAATTAGAATATTTTTGCGATAATAAATAATTTATTTTTATGAATATATATAACTTATTTGTATAAATTAAGTTATGTAAGCTTAAGTCGTACGCTTTAATTGTTATTGCTTTGTATAGTATTATGTTTTCCTTTCATTTGATCAATTGATACGCAAGATTAAGCACTGTTTTAACACTTTCACAGTGCTTTGTTTTAATTATATATTGTTTATTGTTTCGAGTTAAACAAAGTTATAGATGTAGAGTTTATAAAGTTATTTTAATAGAATTGTTAGCTAATTATAAAACTTAGAATATAATTGAGTATTGTTTTGATTAGTGGATGCATCACAGGCTGGTGAAGGACAGCTCGAAATCGCTGTGAATGATGGCGAAGTGCCAAATCAAGTGCAAGTATTAGGAAACGGCAAGTGTTTGGTCAATTTCACGCCAGAAAATATTATCCCACACGTGGTTGATATCAAATTTAATGGCGAGAACGTACCTGGTATTCGATTTAATGCTTCAATTTATCATAAATTGTGTAATTAACGCAATAATTTTGAATTTGATGTATAGGTTGCCCTTTTATTTGCGAAATATCGGATAAAACACAGTTTACCGTTGATATATCGCATATCGAACTGATAGCGGTTGGAGTTGCGGCCAGATTTGGCATATCGTCGAGTATGCCAATTCAACAGCAATCAATTCGTGCCATAATTAGCTCTCCGAGTGGAAAGCAAATTCCCAATAATATAGAATATATTGATGGGTGTGTCTGTGAATTCGTTCCATTAGAAGTGGGCCCTCATATCATCTCAATAGAACATTGCAATCGTCCCATAAGCACATCTCCATTAATCGTTAAAGCATATGACGCAAAAAAAGTATTGGTAACGCCAGTAACGTCAGGCTCGATAGGAAAGGCTGTTCAGTTCATAGTCGATGCCAGCAATTCAGGGGAAGGTAATCTGGAAATAGCAGTGATTGCAAAAGGAGAGAATATAGTGACTCAAGTTCATCCAATGGGTGGCGCAAAGTTTGGAGTGTCGTTCGTTCCAAATGAAAATGCGGACCATATTGTCTCGATTACATTTAATGGTCAACCAGTCACAGGTTCGCATCAACTCTGTATACAGTTTTAATACAGTTGTATTATTGTTATTTATTTTATAGGCAGTCCATACAAAGTGTATGTTAATCCAGATGCGAACAAAGTATCCGTAAGTGGAACAGCTCTTCATTTGGCTCCAGTGGAGCAAACAGCTGTTCTCAGTTTACATAACGCTTATTCAGAACAAGATGTATTCACTAAAATTCAAGGTTTTTTATTCATTAAACATTTTAATGAATCACTTAAGATTAAATTTTATTAAATATTTGTTTTATTAGGTCCAAACGGACAAATAATTCCTGCTGTAATGAAGAAAGATTCGGACAATGGACTCGTTAATATTGAGTTCTTGCCTAACATTCCTGGTATTTATTTCCGTAATAGTTATTAATTTTATTTCATATTTTAAATCTAAATAACTTATAGGTGAATATATTATACACTTGATGTACAAAGGAGTTCCTATTACTGGTTCGCCGTTTTCTTCAAAAGTTTATGACATAAAAAAGATTAAAGTAAAAGAAATTCCGAGAGAAATTGTAATCAACAAAGCGGTCACTTTCATCGGTAATTATAGGAAATTGTTAAATTAAAACGAATTATTTACTTAATGCAGTGAATTATAGTGGAAGCAGCGAATGCCGGTCCTGGAAATTTAGAAGTGATTGTTAACAACGGAAAAGTGCCGTCCACTCCAAAAGCTCTTGGTTTAAGCTTGTATGCCATTACTTTTGTGCCTAAAGATTCGGAAACGCATTTTATTGACATAAAATTTAATGGAGAAGCTGTACCAGGTTTTATATCTATGAGCGTTTATTCTTAACAATTCTTATAATTACCCGTTGATTTGTATATTAGGCTCGCCATTCACGTGCGCAGTACTTGATGTTTCGAAAGTTACTATAAATAAAGAAGGTTTAGAAAAAATATCCGTACTTTCGAACGCAAAGTTTACAGTGGAAACGAATGGTGCCGTACTATCGGAAAACAGCGTCATTATTCTTGGTATAGGCTTTCAAATCAAAGTTTAGCAAAATATAGTTTTTATTAGTTTAATGATTAATTTATAGGTCCCACACATAAAACATTAAAATCAGTTTTAAGTGGTGATTCTCAAAATGGTTATCAGATTGAATTTACGCCCACAGAAGTCGGAGATCACGCTATTGATGTTAAAATAGGCGGTTCTTCCGCTTTCGGATGTCCTTTTCTTGTTAAAGCTTATGACTCTAAGAAAGTGCGAATCTCTGAAATTACCAGTGGAACAGTTGGAAAGCCTATTTACTTTTCAAGTTAGTTTAACTATCATTTTACGTTACTATAGTTATTTTAGTATTATACTGTAAATCTTATTATTTATCGATATATGTATAGTTGACGCGAGTGCCGCTGGTGCGGGAAATCTAGAAATAATTGTTTCCGCAAACGGCAGGAATGTGCCAAACTATGTTCAGTCAGAGGGAAACGCTAAATTTCGAGTCAATTTTAAGCCAACTGAACCGAATACGCACATTTTAAGCGTAAAGTTCAACGGAGAAGCCGTTCCAGGTATTTATTTATATGCTAAGCTTATGTGTCTATTGATAAAATGTGCGTAAACTTGAATTAGAATTTAAATATTGGCTTATACTATGAATTTATTTTATTAATAGTATATAAAATTAATATAGTATATATAATATTGTATAATATATTTGTTTTTGTTTCACGTATAGGCAGTCCTTATTTGGTAAAAGTAGTGGATAGCACTCAATCGATTATATCAAACCAATCTTTACGGATGGCTTCTCTTGGAAAAGTAGTTGAATTTACAGTAGAAAATAGAAATGAAGACTTAAAGGATTGTAAAGTTATTGTGACGAGTATGTATGACTTATCGATTTGATTTCTTTTTTTATTAATAAATATTTAAACTTTTTTGCAAAATTGAAATTAAAACATAAAGTTAATTATCTACTATAAAAAAAACTTAAATCTGTAGTCAAAAAATTTTATGAAATACTGAATGTTTTTTATTTAAAAGGTCCATCAGGTAAAAAAATTGATACCGAAGTGATGCCACAAACAAATGGTTTTAATGTGCATTTCACGCCTTATGAAGTCGGTATGATTTCTAAATGAATAAATCGCTTGTCATGAAGCACTAAACACAAACTTACGTACATATTGTCATCATAGGTCCTCATCAAGTATTAGTACTACTCGATGGAGTGACAGTTCCTGGATGTCCATTCAGCTGCAATATATATGATGTAAACAAAGTGAACATTTCAGGACTTAGTTCGTGCTGCTTAGGAAAACCGATGACATTTCAAGGTAATTCATTATACTTCAAGGTGTTATTTATTTAATTATTCTTCCTTATATAAGCTTATATATACCGTATTTACTTATATTAATAATATTTTAGTGGACGCATCGCAAGCAGGAGAGGGAACATTAGAATTAGTTGTGACAACACGAAAATCCTCCGTTAGAGCAGAAGTGCTCATGAAAAGTAGGGGATTATATAACGTCACATTCGTTCCACAAGAAAAAGTTTCACATTATATAAATATAACATTCAATGACGAAGATGTGCCAGGTTTTAGTCAAATAATTCTATAATTTTATTTTAATGTATTATACTAATGTATTATATATATAAAATTATAGGAAGTCCTTACAAAATAGAAGTATCCGACGATTTTAATGATATGAATGGTTCCACACCTATAAAATTAAATTCGGATGAAAAATCTGATAAGAAAATTTGTGGTGCTTTAGTCGGTTCATTAAATATTATGGAATTCGATGGATCTAATATCGATGGAAAATTAGAAACAGTGGTTACCGGTATAGATATTTTTTTTAACTTAATAAATAGAATTAACTAAGTTTATAATTATGTTATATTTATAACACAAGGCCCACAACAAGCGATAGTCAATTCAACGGTTATAAAAACTAACGATGGAAAAATCAAATTAGAATATTTGCCTAAAGAAGTTGGAATGCATAAAATTGAAATTTTCAATGACGGAACGTCTATCTTAAAGAAACCATTATTTATAGAAGTGTGTGATCCCAGTAGAGTTAAAGTTGTTAATATACAGGATGGAGTGGTTGGACGAGAACAACAAATTAAAGGTTTACTGCGATTCTATTTAAATAATTGATTTTAATTTCGTTTATTTGGTTCAGTTGACACATCACGGTCTGGTCGCGCAAATTTAAATGTTAGTATAATCGCTGGAGAAAAAGAAGTGGCGCATACAATCAAAGAATTTGCTCCAAATATATACCTAATATCGTACATTCCTCGCATCGATTCGCCACATCATATTGATATTCAATACAATGGTCATTCTGCTCCTGGTTTTCCTCAAACCGTTGAAATTCGTGATCCAACACAATCTATAATAGTTCATGGAAATGGTTTAAAATCATGCATTCCTGGAGAAAATGCAAATTTTATCATAGAAACTGGAGGTTTTGCTTTGGCTAAAGATTTTGATATTATTATTACTGATCCAAACGGCTCGCCATTACCTGTCAAGTGTTATCAACAAAAAGATAGCAGTCTTTTAGTTGAATGGACTCCCGTAAGAACAGGTACCTATAAATTTTGTTTTAACATTTTTATTTGTTAACATATGGATCAATGTAAGCAATTATTAACTTAATAAAGGATCTAAACTTCGAATAATAAGGTTAATCTTTAACATTATAAACTTAGTTTTAACTTAATTAAATTAAAATTATTTATGATCCCTCATTTAAAACATATAACTTGTATTATAGGACATCATAAGATAGATGTATTGCATTTCGACAAACCTGTGACGGGATCACCATTTAAAAGCGACTGTTTTGATGCATCAAAAGTTGTGATTGAAAAAATTAAATTGACTAACATTATTGTAAATAAGAAAATAAATTTTTCATGTGAGTACTGTTACAGTACAGTAACGTAATATTAAATTCTATATAATCTAATACTAATTTGTATTAATTTAAAAGTGAACCGAAAAGATGCTGGTTATGCCGAACTTGATGTTACCGTAACGAGTCCTTTAGGAAGACATTTACCGATTGAAGTTAAGGGGATGTCTGATTGCGATGGAGAACTCATTGAATTTGTTCCCACTGTTCCGGGAAAGTATAAAATTGCTATTACTTATGGAGGCGTTGAGGTTCCTGGCAGTCCATTAACGTTTATCGCTCAGGAAGGGTTATGTCCTAAAGTAGAAGGAAATGGTTTGCACTGTGGTATTGTAAATGAGCCAACAGTATTCACTATTGACGCAACTGGTATATACGGAACTCCTGAAGTCATTATTGATGGTATGATAACTCTAATTACTCAAGTTATGTTCATTTAATAAAATATATGGTAATCTGAATATATAGGTCCAGACAGTGAAGCCACTTCTACTATCGAAAAAGATGGCGAATTATTTCACGTCACTTATGTGCCACTAGAGATGGGTGTTTTTGATTTACGAATTCTTTGGAATGGAAGAGATATTACAGGTATTAAACAGTGCTATCGTTTGATTATAGCGCAAAAACATTAAATAACCAATAAATAGAATTACTTTATGATTTTTCTTTAAATGAATTGAATTAGAAACGCCATATCATCCTCGAATCGTAAACCTTAATAAAGTTCGCGTAATCGGCGGCTGGGAAAATGTATTAGACTGTGACAATCAAATTTCATTAACGCTCGGAGAAGAGAAAAAAATATCATTTGATATTAGCGAAGCTGGACCTGGTATTACAAACTCAATCATCAATTATATTATTCTTATTCACGCATTAAATTTTTGTAGGAAAACTAACGGCACAGTTATTGTGTCCCAATTCAACGAATGAAGACATACCTATTGAACAAACATCGCCCTATAAAGTGAAGCTATGTTTAAAACCAAAACTAGAAGGTAAGCTCTATTATTTTCATTTCAAACGATTTGTTATCATAGAAATATGACTTATTATTAGAAGAATTACAGCAATAATAATAACTTAACGTTTTTTTGGTTATGAGTTGAGTGACTTACAGTAAATTATTTTTGTTTTCTAAATCAGGCGAATATAAACTTTATCTTTATTACTCCGAAATATTATTACCTCACTCACCAATAACTCTATTGGTAAATGATTCGTCTCAAAGCCCAGAATGTGCTACAGTTGTTTTAAGAGGTCATGGATTGGCTGGCGCTCGTGTTGGAGAAGAATCTGAATTTACTATCGATGGAACAGATGCTGGAAATGGTCAGCCAGAGGTTACTTTAACTGGTGTTAAGTCAGACATATCAGTAAAAGTAGTGCAGATTAGTTCGAAAATCTTTAAAGCGCTTTACACGCCAACTATACAAGGTTTGTACTGTAGTTTTAGTAACAAAACTTTTTTAAAAATTTAGCTCACAAATTAAAATAAAACTATTAACTCAAATACTATAAAGATATTATACTATAAATTATTGTATGATATAGTACTACAGAAAATGAATCGCGAAAATAGTCTTAACTTGTGGTTAACATCGCATTTTTGCTAAAAAATTAAAATTAAATAAAATAGGGTTATTTAGATTATACTTTTTGACATAATTGTTCATTTTTAGTTTTAAGTGAATTCATTTTAAAGTGAATAAATTTTTAATTCAAAAATTTGTTGACAAACAACAAGACCCAATTTGTGGAAATTCATTGTGCTTCTGATATACTGTATAATCAATTTTGGATTATATTCCAAATTTAAAAGTTCAAAATTTAATATTTTCTAACTGTAATTTTAAATTTAATAGGAAGTTTGTTGTATTAATACCGGTATGTCAATAGTAAAAAAGATTAATCTCAAATTTCTTCAAATTTCACATAAATTGTAGTTTAGTGAATAATAAATAATTAACTTGTTTTCTTTTTTTATTTCTGGAAACAGATAATAAATATCTGCTTTTTCGCTTTAATTATATTATAAATACCGGTCGGTATTTGTATTTAGCATTTTACAGATGCAACGGAAATACTTTAATCTTTATTAACTGAGGTGTAAAACAAGAACTATCATTTTATATGCCTTTAACTTAATCAGTGTATGTTAACTTAACGAATACGCAAACTTTAACGAACAGTGTTTGAAATAAGAACATGTTTAGAAGATTAGATGATTTAAACCTTGAAAGTCCTAACGAAAACACGAACCTGAACCTATGAGGCGTTATAAGAGCTGTACCTAAAGTTTTTCAATGACTTGGACCGAGTCTTTAAAGCACTGACCCGAACTCGGAACTGAAAAGGATTTTAACCTGAATCTGTTTGGACTTGGACTTATTAGAACCTTGACCTTCAAGACCTTGAATCCCTAGATTCTAATTGTCCCAACTCGTGCTTTTGCTTATCTAAAAGGTTACTTCTCTTAAAAATGTGTATGAAAAATGAATGAAATTTTAAGAATATTCATAATGAGCTCACTCTGAAATTTTAATTACCCCTAAATTTTCAACGATAGCCCGCCCTCATGTATAGCCCGCTCTTAGTATTTAGGTCTCATACATAAAGTATTAAAGACAAAAAAAATTGACCTATAACTTTGTAAACGCTAACGTAATGTTATTCAAGGGATTCTGAAACAAATACGAGGAAGAGCTAAATCTAAATTTAATACAATAAAATATATGGATAGTAGTGACGCATAAAACATTATTTCAGATAATATAGAATTTTACGAATTTTAATAAATAATTTGAATTTCTTATTCTAAAGTATTTTTAGAAATATTATTCTTGTATAGCCTGTACTCCGTTCATAGCCCGCACAGCCATATTTTTGATAAAAATAACTTTTTATATTGTATAGACCGTGGGCTATCGTTGAAAATATAGTGTCAATTAGTGTTGTTTCGATTTCGAGTTTTTTAATTTGATTTAGTTTTAATTTTGATTTTTTAAAAATATTCAATATTGATTTAATTTTGATTTTAGTTTT
>JAQGAW010003486.1:0-12447 GCA_034698025.1 Phthiracarus crinitus | reverse complement strand
TTACCGATTAGTGATTGTTTTCGATTGCAATGCGTTAACAAACAATTCAATACTAAAATATTTAATAAACAATATTATCTCGCGATATCTGATGGCAAATATATTTCGCATTCGTTTCATGATGATTATCAAAATTCATTTATTAAAGAATTAATTGAAGACAATGCGATGAATAAGATTAATATAAAATCATTAAAATATGTGATGAATAAGTGTTTATATATAAATCATTTATTTTTAGATTTCAATTATTTGAATAGTAATGAAATAATTAATTTAATAAGTAATTCATACAAACAAATAATACATTTTGTTTGTAATGAATCGCAAGTATCAATTAATTGTTGGAAACTATTTGTTGAACAAAGTTTAAAAAACTTGGAATCGATTACAATATACGGTAATGAAGATGAAGATATGATGTCAACAATAATACTATTGTGCCCTAAACTTAAAGCAATTCATTCTGATTCTTACATAACGGACTATTTTGATAGATATTTAAATAAATATTCGGTTATTACCACTGGAATTAAAAGAATCAGTGGTTATCACATACAAGATGAACGTTTTATAAGATTTGCTGATTATTTTAAGTGTCAATTAAAGTCATTTAATGTTTTTATTAATTTCAACTGCGGTTTCGATGTGATCAAACATTGGGCAAATTTTGAAAATTTAGAATATCTTTGCTGTAATTTTTCTTACAGCGAAAATCGAATGAGTATTGAACTATTAAAACTGATTGGTTTGAAATGTTTGCCTTTAAAAGTATTAAAGATCACGAATATATTTTTGCCTCTAAACGAAGCATTCGACGATGGATTTCAATCTATTAAAAAATTAACGCTAATTAATTGCACACAAATTTCTAATTTGGAATTTTTAAAAAACTGCGTTCATTTATCACATTTATATATAAAGCTATTTTATGAGAATGTCTATGGAATTAAGTTCGAAAATATTCACATATATTTACCAAAATTAAAATCTATTGTTGTCTATTGTTATCACGTAATAGAAGATCAATGTTTTATTACATTTATGAATCATTTAGAAAACTTTGAAATTTTACGTGATTTGAAAATTGGTATATATATTAATGGCGTGAATGAAACGAAATATTTAATTAATATGAAGAAACATTTAGAAATGCTGCCAAATATATTAAAAATAGGTTTGACTATGGGTTTAGTTTGGTTTAGTCGTCGAATGAGCTCATACTATACAACTTATTAGAACTTAATATATATCTATAATTAACAATTTAATACCAAAATATTTAATAAACAATATAATCTCATACTATTTACCCAAACCTGTGAATCATTAAAATGCATACATTAGAGAATTAATGGTAGACAATGTCGAAGATCCATATAAATCTACGATAAATTTTCAATTATTAAAATATCTGATGAATAAGTATCTAAATATTAATCATGTAACTATTGATTTCTTTAATATTAACGATAAAATAATTGAAATAAAAAATAATTCATGTGATCATTTAAAATGTTACAGTACTGTGTACGCTATAAAACCACGTGACCATTACACACTTTCAAATTCAAAACTATTATATTTATATGAATGCTAAAGTATTTATCCGATGATATTATTTACAATAGTGTATACATATTATAAAACAGAGAAATAAATAAAATGTGAATTTATTAAATTATGTGTAATAAGAAAAACCGATTTAAATGAATTAACTAAAAAATGTCAATAACGAAACATTAATGAATTATAAAAATTGGGCAAAAAAATAAAAGTGTTATTAAATATTTAGTTATGTTTTTAATCAAAAGATGACATAAAAGTATGTGAAGTTTAAATGTGTTGTTATAGTGATATGTAAACACAATATGAATGTTAACACGTGTTCATTATGTGTGATGTGTTTATTGCTTTTGTGTTGTTAACGAAAATCTATTTTAAATATATTTAGTTAAAACACAAAATTAAATATGTCTGAAGTAATAAAGTATAGCAGAGATAGTTTTGATAGATTTGGTGATGAATTGTGTGAATTAATATTACATTATTTATCAATCAGTGATTGTTTTCGATTGAAATGCGTTAACAAACAATTTAATGCATTGCTATTTAATAAACAATATTATCTCGCGATATCTGATGGCAAATATATTTCGTATAATTTTCTTTAATATTATCAAAATTCATTTATTAAAGAATTAATAGTTGGCAATGATTTAACTACGATTAATATAAATTCATTAAGTAAAGAATTATTTAACGTCGAATATAAACATAATTCATCGATAAATATTAATTTATTAAAATATGTGATGAATAAGTGTTTAAATATTAATCATTTAATTATTGATATCTATAGTGATTGCGATAAAATAATTAATATATTAAGTAATAAATATAAACATATAAAATATTTGAAAATTCTATGCCTTCATTTCAATGTATCATTGAATTGTTGGAAACAATTTACTGGCAAAAGTCTAAAATTTTTGGTATCATTTAAATTAGGAAATAATAATACGGATATTGTATCGACAATAATAAAGTTATGTCCTAAACTTAAAGCTATATATTCTAACAGTGAAATTAACGAATTCATTGATCACAGTTTAGTGGTAAATTCAAATATTGTCTTAAAAATTTTTGAAAAATATGGTTGATTTAACTCATTTGAAAATTAATAATTATTCTGATGGAAATGGAAATGAGTTTCAAAATATTCACATATGTTTACCACAAATAAAGTCTTTTCAGATCTATAATTGTAAAAGTTTTGTAACAGTAACACAAACTGAAGTTAATATTATGAATCATTTAGAAAATTTGAAGAATTTATTAGATATAAAAATTGGTTGTAAATATAATGATGATTGCCTTATAAATACAGATAATGTCATATCTTTTAATGATAATTGTTTAATTGTTTAAGTATTAGAAGAATCACTATTTATTCGAATGAATCAAATATTAATAAAGCTTTAATTGAAGAGATTATTCAAAGTAATAATAGAAAAATAAATTTCAAGATTTTGTTACCAAAAACTATTGTCATTCAAGAAAGTATTTAAAATACTAACTAAATTTATTTAAAAAATTTTTAATGTTATAATTAAATGTTATTTGAAAATATTGAATATCTTTCATGTGACT
Organism: Phthiracarus crinitus; assembly: GCA_034698025.1. NCBI lineage: Eukaryota > Metazoa > Arthropoda > Arachnida > Sarcoptiformes > Phthiracaridae > Phthiracarus > Phthiracarus crinitus. Next base: position 9,294 of record JAQGAW010003486.1, on the reverse strand, counting down.
TTATTTTATGTCGAGATTGCGGTTAAAGGTTTATCGATAAGCGACGCATTTATTAAAAGATTTAAATCTATTCAAAAGTTATATTTTGACGTTTTTGATGATTTTGACAAAGTTTGAATTTTTGAAATATTGTGTTCAGTTAACTCATTTGAAAATAGAAGAATATTATGGTAATCATAATGGAATAGAGTTCGAAAATATTCAAATATTCATACAATATTATGATTCATTTAGAAAAGTTGAAGAATTTAATAGATTTAAAAATTGGTTGCAAAACTATGTATTATATTAACAGAAAAACTCGAATCACAACCGATAATGTTATATCATTTATTGATAATTGTTTAAGTATTAGAAGAATCAGTATTTATGCGAATGAAGCTAATATTAATAAAACCATTATTGAAGAATATATTTACCGTATTCTAATATATTACCGAATAGAAAATTTATTTTTAAACTTTTGTTACCAAAAATTTTGTACGGTTGAGTTATTAGTAAATATACCGTTTCCCTGCATTGTCAACAGTGGGGGATAATCAAAATCGCGGTTAAATAAGAAAATTGGTCATTAACTTTTGGGCATAAACCGAGTTTTTACCCCATCCTTCTATGCAGCTCGCAATATACTCCACTCTGGTTTTAACTGAGTTTTGGTAATAGAATTTAATGTTTTAAAATTTAATTAAAAACTAAGTTACCATACGGGATATACCGTAATAGCTATTAAACGGGTTAATATAATTAAAGAAAAAATAAAGCGAGTGTTTAGAAGGAGAATCGAAGTGTGTTTTATTTATGGGAGCACAATATGGGTTATTCTAGTAATTTATAATTTAGATTTAAATCCTTATTTGATCAAATTATTCTAACAATTAATTAAACATTTTTTGCGTGAAGTCGCAGTTTTTTCGTCGTTTATTTTTTGAAATTAATTTTTTTTGAAATAAAAACCACATATTATATTTGATTTATTGTTTGAGCCGTTACTGTATTATATATATAAAACGATAGTTAAATCTTATCTTAATTTTTTATAATCCAAATTTTTGGAAATGTGAATGACATGTAAACTTTATATTAAAAGTGGTTTTGAGAAGCATTGATCTTTAAAAAAACATAGCAGTATTGAAAAGTTTTAAAACTGTCATTAAATGCAAATATTGTGTTCAAACATTAAAAACAGTTATAACGCAAAACGCATTGTTTTTGAGACGCTTATTATATGTGAGACATATTGATGTATCATAACGTGTAAAAATAGAGCATTTCTAATGCAGATTAAATTTGAGACATGTTTTAATTTTACTTAAATTAGTCAATTTAATGGTTTTTTAATAAATCAAACAAATATTATAAAAGTTTCGTTGATTTTTAAATGTTTTTAAATTTTAAAATTAAATGGAAAATAAAATTTGGTTTTAATATAATGATAGTTTAAAAATGTTTAATTAAGATTATCATTAAAAAATGTTTTCGATTAATTACTTTATTATATTTACTGCAATTAACCAATAGATATAACTAAATCTCGAACTTGTTGGTCAGTGTTCAGAGTTGTGTTGTTGGGTCGGAAGTAGTTTGGGTTGTGTGATGTGATCTTTAAAAGAGGGACCAGTTGGATGTCAAACTCTGGGTTATGTAAAGATGTAAGTTTTTGGTTTTTTGTTTAAATATACTATTTCTCGCTCGCCGAATACGGGCTTCTACTCATGTATATAATAAAATAAATGACTGCTGTAAAACCAAAAATAAAACATAATTGTGCAACAATATAATCGGTAATATAAAGACAAAAATTTTTAATAGAAAAAATATTTTGTCTAAACTATTGAATTAACTTTGAATATAACACAAAGTGAGCTTATTATGAATGTTCATTCTCTTTCTTGTTTTCGTTTAGCACTATTAATGCTACAATACATTTATCATTCAGAACATTTATGGCTTGCAGTATAAGAAGTTATAGTGAGCGATTTTTCGGGCCTTGGTGGGCCCCCGACACAATTTGTCAGGCTTTGTAGGGCCTTAAGTTATGAAACAATTGTCGGGCCGGGCTTTTTGATTCAAAATATCAAGGCCCGAAAAATTTTATTTTGTAAGAAAATATTCTAAACAAACAATATTTTAGCATTTATAACTGTTAAAAACTGGAAGAATACTATTTAACTATTATAATCAAATTTTTCGAAATAATATGCATAAAATATTGTTATAATTTAGATCAGTGGTTCTCAAACTTTTCTATGATGTGATCCTAATTTCTTGAAAAAAATGTTTACGCGACCCAAATTATTACAATGAAACTTTTAAATATTTAATAATGATATGCTAGCTTTTGAGAATAGATTTTTAATAATCTTCGAAAATTCATTAAAATATTTATTCTTTTAATAAGATACAATAACATTCATAGATAATGTGATTTGAAAAAAATAAATTTATGATAATTACTCAATTATTGACAATTTTGAATGCATACCCTACTCTAATGTTATTTCTTATAATCAGTATGACCCAAAACATTTAATTTAATTTGCTACCCTTTTTAGTGTCGCGACCTTAAGTTTGAGAACCTCTGATTTCGATAAATAAATAGAAACTTAATTAATTAACTATATTATGGTTAAATCTATATATTAAGGAAAATCGGACCCTTGTATGGCCTTGGAAATTTAAAATTTTCGGGCTCGGGCTTAGATCGAGCCTTAAATTGTTTACGATTACATAGTCTACTTAAGAGTTACTGTAATTGTGATCGAATATTGTTACAGATACTGTACTAAACTTAAAAGTATTAATAATTTTATGTTTTGTAATTTAATCAAAAGATGGCATAAATGTATGTGAAGTTTATGTGTTGTTATAGTGATATGTAAATACAATATGGATGTTAACACGTGTTCATTGTTTTAATGTGTTATTGCTGTTTTTATGTGTCTGTTATTCATTAATTATTTTAATTTGAATAAAAGTTTATTTAAAATTAAATATGTCTCAATTAATAAAGTATAACAGAAATAGTTTAATAGATTTGGTGATGATTTATGTGAATTAATTATTAGTTATTTATCACTGAGTGGGTAAATATTAATCTAATATTAGCGATGAAATAATTAATTTAATAAGTAATTGATAAAAACAAATATCATATTTATCAATTGGATTAAATTAAAAAATAATTTTTAATAAATTTCTTCCCCTTCTATTTTCAACCCCTTAATGAATTATTGTTTTAAAGAATCTTCGCTACTCTACCCTTACCAGGGCCTAACACACCCGAGTGGGGTATCAAACTCTTCATCTTGATAAGAAAACTCGATTAGAACGAAGGATGACCCGGTTCACGCGGACTTAAAATATATTGTTTATGCTTAGTCTGGATGACGCTATACGATTTTATAATTTAGCCGCTGGCCACTAGTAGTTTAATGAAACTTTGAAAGCCCTCCAAAAAACCTCCTTATTACTCTCGGCTGAAATATTTTCCCAAAATGATTGTCTTAATGTACTCTACAAAATAAAAGTAGTTTCAATAAATTCGGCTTAAGACATGTTGGACTATTCACACTTTAAAGAAATGTATTCTGATTCGCATATTGAACACTACTTCAGTCGGCTTTAAAGTTAAAAAACTTATTAAAATCAATTGATGATTAATCGGATATCAATTATTTTAAAATTAATTTAAAATGAACTCAAAAATTAGAAAATTTGTAATAATAATATTTATAATAGTAATTGTAATGAATTATTGAAAAATGGTTATAATTGTAACTATAGATGAACAGGTCCGGGTCTTTGAAAGTCCATAAGGAACCCGGGACCTGAACCAAGGACCTATAAACCATTTTGGGACCTGAACATGAAGATTTTTCAATGACTCGGACCAGTTCTGAGTCTTTAAGTAAGGGACTCGGACCTGGACTCAGGACCTAATTTATAATAATTTAAAGAAAACAGAGCAATTTATATATATATATATCGTTTGTTAGTAATTGCCTCTTTATTAAGAATCATGTATAACTTATGAATATTTATATAATAAAAGTACCACAAGAATAATTTTTCAAAAAATATTACTTTTATTGGTACTTATTTGTGTAAATTACGTATTTTTAATAATTTAAGTCCCACGTCCTAACTTTTAAGGACTCGGACCTGAACCTAATAGGACAAGTTCTTAATTTAGACGAACCTAAATCGGACTTTTAATAGTTTTTAAGGACCTAGACTCGAACCTGAATCCGTAAGGACCCGGCGGTAACAGTTTTGATAGATTTGGTAATGATTTGTGCGAATTAATATTACAGCAGTCGCATGAAAATGCATTATAAGTAAAAGTTTAATAACTATTTTATTTATTTATTTTGAAAAAAATTAAATTTAGTTTTAGATAAACATTCAAATAAATAGGTCATAATTTCAGTGATTGTTTCTCCTCCTTAAATAATTAGAACAAGATTGACTACTGATTCATTTTATGTTTCTTATGTTGTTGTGACTATATACTTAGTGATCTTCATTACCAGTTATAAGATCGGTAGTGACTGTTAATGACCGCCGCTTTCACTATTTTTTACTGCTCAAGATGTTATTAATACCTATAAATACCAGAATGATCTCTACTTTATAATTATAATAATACATAAAACAAGCGTTTAGTATGTTTTAGAGCGATATTGTGTTTATTGTTTTTTGTGATACATATGCATAAAATTATAATTATTTGTGATTGATTGAACTTTAAAATGCCTCCAAAAGCTAAAACACCTGAAGAATGGGTAAAAGAGTTTTCAGACGACTTAAAAATTACAATTGAAGATAAAAATTTTGCATTGTAAATATTGCTTTAAAACTCGATTCGAATTAAATTCAAAAATTTCCAACAGAATTGGTGAACATATTTTAGATACCTAAATACACTCAACAATGAAAATTAAAGAAAAACAAAGAATTAATTCCTCAAAACAATTAACTATCACTCAAACCACAATTAAATTAAAAGAAAAAAAAGAAAGATCTCAAATGGCAATTAATGATTTTGTATATTGCTTTATTAAATTTTTGAATTAACCACAATAGATTTCAACATAAAGTATATCATTTTAAAGCTATGTATTTGCTGTTTAAAAATTATATAAAAATAATACATACTTTATTTTAAAATTTTCTTTATTTTGATTTTTGTAATTACGTTCAAAAATGGAGACCGAAGTTCGAAAAAGGTCTATATTTTATATGACACTGGTATTACAAATAAAAAAGAGATCACCAATAGACTAAATATACCATATTTAACAGTATGTCAAAAATTATTAATAGATAAATTATTTCAAAAAAGAATTTCCTAATAATGATTAACTAACTTTATTTGGTTTTAAAAAACAATTTCGTAAGTTAATGTTAATTATGTAATCCTTTTTATTTTTTAATCAATAGTGATTCAACTAAAACTCTAAATATACACATATTTCCAAAATTATTGTATATAAATAATTGTTAATGGTTTTTGGTTTTATAATGGTTTTTTCTATTTAAAACTTGAACCATACCAGACCATCATTTGTTTTAAAAATTAAAACCGAACCAAACCGTGAACAAAGGGTTAAAACCATGATTTAACCATTACAATCCAAACCATTAGCATCTTTACCTTTTAGTTTAGTAATGAATAGAGCCTCAAAATGATAGCATTTGCTACTTTTTTATTTCATAAGCTATTACTCTGTCTGCACACGAATCACATAAAATGGAGTCGTTTAAACTCCATTTAATATTGCTATTATTACTATAATGCTTATTTAAATGCAATTTTCACAAAAATAAAATAATTGTCGTTTAAATCTGATAATTTTTGCGGACCCTATAAAAATTATTTAATAATTATCAAGGAAATTTCATAAACAAAAAATTTATTTTATAAAATTTTCAAATGTCTTTTCTAATTAATAGTTATTCATTGATTTATTGGAAATTTATATTTAAAATAAATGCAATTTTGGTCAATTTTTATTGCTATTTATAGCGCTAATTTGATATGTAATAAATGCTATCATTTTGTGGCATTACATTGTATTGCTTTAAGTTTTGGACAAAACTGTATTATTTGTGACACCATATCTTCAATTTCTTTGTTATAAATTAAAATCGATTTCCAGTTATATAAACTTTGTTCAATAAATTTTTTCCAACAATTTATCGATACTTTTGATTTATTATAAATAACTAAATGTGTTATTTGTTTGTATGAATCACTTATTAAATCAATTATCTCATCATTAATACCGACGATATTAATAATTAAATGATTAATATTTAAACATTTATTCATCACATATTTTAATGATTTAATATTTATTGTCGATTTTGAACGTTTTATTATTATTAACTTTTCGATGATTGAATTATTGCATTTATCATGATAATTATGATTAGCATCAGATAATGCAAGTTTAAATTGTTTATTAAATATCAATGAATTGAATTGTTTTGAAACGCATTGCAATCGAAAACAATCACTAATCGGTAAATAATATAATATTAATTCACACAAATCATCACCAAATCTATCAAAACTATCTCTGCTATACTTTAACACTTCATACATATTTAATTGTGTGTTTAATTGTTTAAATAAAATTGTGGTCAAATTAATATAATTAATGAACACATAAACAAAGCAACATATCAAACAATGATCACGTGTTAACATCCATATTGTGTTTACATATCACTATAACAACACATATAAACTTCAAATACATTTATGCCATCTTTTGATTAAACTATACACCAAAAATTTATACTTTTTAGTTTAGTACTAAATCAATAACAGTATTCGATAGCATTCACAGTGATCGTAACTTTTAAGCTGTAAAACCTCTCAGTGCTAAGCAATAACTTATTTAATTTAGTTTAGCCTCATTGAGTGTTCAGCCAAAATGTCAAATATCTGTGTTAAATGCAATCAGAATACACAGCATTATTAAAATTTAGTTTTTTGTGTATATCTGTTTTTCTTTCAAATAATACTAAACTAATTATTAGAACTAGTGTTAAAATTTTATGTAGGTTGGGGTGTGTCTGAGAGTAGATAGAAATGTTCATATTTGGTTCGGGCCAATAAAGTTGTGTTTGGGTTTGGAAATATTATGTTTATGTTCGGCAATGTTCTGATTGGAATCGGAAATATTAGAGTTTTTTAAAAAATATTATTTTAAACTAATTTTACTTTATTTCCTTCCTAAGGCGGGCTTTATTGCTAGTCTTATATATTCAACATTTCAATTATTAATATATTAATTTAGTAGTATTAAAATGAATTCTAAACTCATAGATATTATCTTTGATACAAGTTTTGTGTTTTTAGATTATTAAACCTTATTTTATGAATTTTATGTGAAAATTGTCGGGTTTTCGGGTTATCGGGTATTTAATAAAATTTCTCGGTTCGGTTCGAGCTATATTTAAGATATGTAGGGTTGAAGAACTACTACCCGTTAACATCTTTATTATATATACATGTATCATAGTTCTTGTAAAACACTAATATTAGAGTTATAGCATTTAGCCTTAATATGAACTTAAGTAATAGTGACTAATCATGATTTTTTATATAAATTTTTGCAAATGTTTCGTTTGATTCGAAATTACAGCAAAGATATTCTAGATTTTCAAAGTTTGCTAAATGTTTCATCAAATGTTTTTTTTACTGATTGAACCAATCTTAACATCAAATTATATTAACTGATGCTTTAAACAATTAGTAAATGTTATAATTCGTTCATCTTTTATCTGATAACGACTTATTTAAAACATTCGCTCCAATATCCGAATTATCAGTAAAACACCGATTAAAGTGGTTTTGAATATAAAAAATTGAATGAATTGTATTAAGTTTTATATACAATTTAATTATAATCGATACCATATCCGAACCTATCATTGAATGAATTATAAATTATTCCAAAATTTTTAAACTTTTTTAAGTACCTTTTTCCAACAAATGATAGATAAATTAGTTATTTTATAGATAATTAAGTGTTTTATAATTTGGAATAAATTACTTATTAAATTAATTAATTCATCGCTATTCCAACTTATAAGTATCAATAAATAAATGATTAATATTCAATGATAAGAATATATGCTATTTGTTTAAATTTTTAGAACTGAAATATGTTATAAATAAAAAAGAAATATTAATTTTTATGACAAATTATTGTTCATTTTCGATAAACATTTAATATATTTTGCCAAATATTTTTAATTTTAAAGAATGATACAATAATTTAAGGATTTAAAATTTTAAATAATAAATGGGATCAGAAATTTTGAAATGTATTTTTCTATTAATAGATAAAATATAACTATTAATTATAATTTCATCATTATTTGATTCTTCAGGATAAATAGTGATTCTTCTAATACTTAAACAATTATCAATAAATGATATGACATTATTTGTAGTAATACCACAATAGCTATTGAAATCGTCATCATCAGAGTCAGAGTCATAGTTAACGTCATCGTCAATGATATCAGTACAACCAAATTTCAAGACACATAAATTCGGCAACTTTTCTAAATTTTTCAAAATATTAATTAAGTAGAACTTTAATGCTTCGCCATCGATATAGAAATCAACAGAACTTAGTTGTGGTAAATATATGTGAATATTTTCGAACTCATATCCATAAACATCATTATGTTCTTCTATTTTCAAATGAGATAAATTAAATAATTTATCCAAAAATCCAAAAGTCTTTGGATATTCGCAATTATTCATTATTATCTTTTTAAGTGATTGAAATACATCAATAAATACATCATTAAACTCTAATGCAAAACTTATAATCTTTAATACTTTTAATCGCAAACATTTAAAACCAATCAGTTTTAATAACTTTATACAGTTGTTGTCATAGCTAAGGTCAAAATGTAAGCAGAGATATTCAAGATTTTCAAATTTTGCCAAATGTTTCATTACATCAAATGTTATTTTACTGTCGGCATAAATTTTAACATCAAATGACTTCAACTGATACTTAAAACGATCGACAAATGTTATAAAACTTTCATTTTCTATCAAATAATCACTGATTTTAAACAATTTCGCACCAAAAACCGGATTATCTATAAAACATCGATTGAAGTGGTTTCCAACTAGTGATTGAAAATTTTACTCCACTAACGTGGAACGTTAGTGGAATTAGAAAAAAGCACCGTTAGTGGAGCGTTAGTGGAGTGGAAAATATTGAATTTACCGTTAGTGGAACGTTAGTCAAATTT
>JAQGAW010003485.1:0-12451 GCA_034698025.1 Phthiracarus crinitus | reverse complement strand
AACGATATTTTGGCATTTAAAGTGGAGTTACCGAGAGGTGAAATAATGAATTACTGTATTGCTTATCTCTACGACAAACAATGCAGTTTACAAGAAGCGGTGGACAATGGCTTTAAATTTCTCACAGAAATCGATGAGAGATATGACGCTTGCATTGAACGGTTGCTCAAAAATAACAAATCAATTCCTAAAGAATTTATTGATGTATGTATCGGTTTAAGTGATGGTGTCGTTTGGTGGCACTTGGAATCAACGCGTTATCATTCAGAATCAGATCAAAATGAATTAAAATCCAAACTGATTGAAGTGGAAAATAAGATTAAACGTAAAAAGATGCCAAATAATGATAAATTTATTCCATTATCTGAAGTGATTGGCGAACAAAATGCTAAATGTTATGAAATCTAAGATTAATAATTAGTTCAATGCGATGCTTGAGTGCTTATGCTTATGCTTACTCTAGTCATTCAATTGTAATCAATTTTATATTTTTACTCTTTAGGCAGCGCTTCAAAATTTTTCTTATAACTATCGGAGACATGCGCTTCAGGTTTTGATTTATAATAATATTGAATTTATTATCTTATCGTAGAATTTTTTATATTCTTGTAAAAGGAATATATTTAGTATAGAAATGCACGTAAAATTTAATAAAATTATAGATTAAGAATAATTTTTTTATAAAGTTTTTTAAAATTTAATTTGATATTACCGTATATGTTTTATTTTTTTAAAAAACTTATTTAACAATTATATTTTCAAATATATTGAAATTAATGTGTTTACCATTCAATGTTCTACATATTGACAGACATACAGTTTTAAATAAATATGAGTTCGTTTCATGTTAAAATAAGCCAAATAAGAGGTATTTGTTTGGTCTTATATAATATTATTTCGTACGTTTGGTCTTATAAATAATACATATCTAGTTTGTTGAAATTTTTATGTTTTGTTAGTCAAATGTTAGCTCAAACTGTATGTTCATATCTGAAAGTACATTTATTACTGCTTAGCGTTTACTAATTATTACATTTATTAATGCAAAATCTTTCGAAATTTTGTGAATTAAATAGTCAGTGTTTTTGAATTTTACTAAAGAAAATATCAATAAACACTTTATGATTCATTGCAATATAAAGTTTGATTAAAATGCAACTTTTTTTAAAAAAATTGTTAGAATTTTAAATAAAATAAGGTATTATATAAGGTATTATTTTGTTAATTTTTCAATATTATTTAAGGTTTTAAAATATGCAAAATAAAGTCTTAAACTTCCTATCCTTACAAATCAGTGATATGGTTACAAATCCATACTTTATGTCCACAGTATAATATTTAAAAATACTAATGTATAGAAGAATGAAACTATATTATGTTAATGGCGCTTATAAGTGAGGATTGGTTACATAATCAATTTAACGATTAACTATTCCCAGACTTCCAGACGCTAACTCAAACCAAAGCTAACTATGATTTACGTGTTATATGAAGCACAGCAGCGCTATCGTTGAGACACATAACATGTTACATGGCAAATGTTATGTAGTTTATGCCAACATAATGAGTAGCTTAGAAACGAATTTTAAAACGTCACTAACATTAAATGTAGGCTTTAAACGCATGCTCTGAGGCGTAGTATAAAACAGTATTAGTAGCCATGTAACATGATTATGTGTCTCAACGATAGCGCTGCTGTGATATGAAGTCGCGTTTATGCAAATTATTTGAAAAGCACGTATTGGTGTTTCTTACTAGAGGTGCAAAAAGATTAAAAATATAAGCCCTATCGTCCTGTTCTGAAAATATTTTATGCAAGCTTCGCTCCATTATGCACGCCAATCTGGTGACAGCTAGTCGTGCACATTAATTAATAATAGTTTATACTATAAACATTATCTGGATCTACAATGGCGTGCATAACGGGTTGAAGCTTGATTTGATAATTTTACCAAACTAAAGCATTTCTGTTGTTATTGAATTTCAATATTACTTGTAAGTTTATTTACTTACTTTTAGTTACTTTAAGTGCTTGTACTTGTTATCATTATTTAATCCGATGAGTACCGTATTCTTCGAATTTTTATTTTGACAAAGATTTTCGTAATCGATTGTAAATTAGTTTTACTTTTATTTTTTATATTAATTTAAATTTTTTATAAATTAGTCTTATTATTATTAAATAGTTAATTAAATTAAAGCATTGAGTTTACTAATAATTAAATAAACTTTATTGTTTTAAATTATGATTTTCCAGTACACAAAAGGACTAAAAAGCTTATTTTAATAAATTACCCAAAAGCTCCTATAATAAGACAAATATATCTTTAAAAATTGATTTTAAATTTATAGATAATAAACTGTGTCTAAACTCTATGTATAACGTGACGTCAAATTTTTATATAAAAATATACTATGAAAAGTGACGTCACGTTATACATAGAGTTTAGACACAGTTTATGTGATGTATATAAGCATAACTATTCCACGATATTATCGACACAATCCATGGCCAAACTTAGAGTATTCGTTGATTTCATTCGATTAGACATTTCTCTAAGTCTGGAACAGTTACAGCAAAGTGGAAGAATGTAAAAAGTGCATACCACCACCTATGGAACAGTTATTGATACGGAAATGCTGTCACAGGTAACTGTAGTTGAAATTTGAAAAAACTTGTTAAGTTTTAATCATCTGATCAGTAGGGACTCTACTTTTATGCAATTAAAATTTTATTTTATTCGACTTAAAAATGGGCTTAAATGATACAAAATATGCGCTTAAATATGTATAAATTTTACTAAATTTTGATGGTCTAAGGGGTAACTATAAGAAATATTTGAAATCTGATGGGCTTAGAAAATCTCATTGGATTTAATAAACAAATTTTTAGCTCTTTAAATAAGTTTAACACAGAAGATTTTTCAGAATACTAATCACGGGTAAGCTTAAACATACTTAAATCAAAAATCTCCGAATTTTATTTACAAATTTTGGAAATTATGAGAATTAATTCAGGAGTTACAAAATATCGTCAGTTTTGATGGCAAATTTTCGGAAATTATATCTTAAACATTATAAATATTCATTTTATAAGACGATTTTTATGCAAAACTTAAATATGTGCCATAATATAAAAATATGAATGTTAGTGGTGAATATGCATTATATGCGTTTTAAATAGATCTTAAACTAATTGATTTGATGCAAAATGAACATATAATTAATTAAAACAATAAAAATATTACTCATTTACGATATGCAAATACATAAAATAGAGTCCTTACTGATCAGTTAAAGTGATGTCAAAAGAAATTTTAAGTTTGTAACTATTCCGCCAATTTTTACATTTCGACCGTTAATTATGACTAAGGACTCTATTTTTATGTATTTGCATGTTACGTCATTTCCGGTTTCAGACGAACTTAGAGCATTTTAATTAAATAGGTTTACTGTATTATAAATCTTTTATATTATTATTATTAATTATTATATATTATTGAATTTTTTATTCTTTTCTAAGTTTTTTTCTTAACTTATTTTTCTCTTCCAATTAGTATTTATCTGAAAATACTATTTATTATTAACTAATTGATTATCGATAAATATTTTGCGCTACAAATTGTCATTCAGTTCCAATTTTTAATTTATACAAAAAATTAGATTCTTATTGTTTTTAATAAAAATCTACATAAGATTTTCTTTTATATTGTTTAGATAATATTTGACTAATCAATATTATTAAAACTTTAACTAAACCGTCTAAATTCTATGGCTTAATTTTGTCTCTTCTTTATCTTAATAAATATCGTATATTAATATAAAGGTATTTATTTAAGGGTACAGTTACATAATATAACTAAAAATGACTTTCGTGGATGAGATGGAGAACTTAAAAATACCCAAACTTTCGTCAAGAGTTCCGTTTAAATTACACGGTGATTATGAATGGCTTATAGAGAACTATAACCAATGGATGATTAAGGAATCATTTCAAGCCAAATATGTAGTCGAAGATCACTTTATATGGTTTTGTCAGGTCTATTCAAATGCGATTATCGATAAGGAAATTCTGCTGATTATGGCAAAATTACAACTATTGTTCTTTCTTGTCGATGATAGAGTGGGAGAGTTTGCAGAGAATGTTAAATTATTTTTATTTCAAGTCAGAAGCAATACTTGTATACATATTTCATTTTCAAAAATACTAGATACCATTATTTAAATAAGTATCATAATTAATTAAGAAAGTTTTAAAAAACTACATAAAAACGTTAATAAAAATAGAAGTAAGCTTCAAAACATGTCTTTCCAGATTCAGATAACGTGCTGATCATTTCTTTTATACCATCGGTCTCTGATATCCAGACCATTTAAGAATAAGCTAATCATCGCTATTATGAGATCCAGTTTAACGACAATTACTTTAAACCACAATACGCCATATAATTTAAATACATCAGCTGCCATATGAAGAGATAGAACCATAACAATAATAATTGACATTATAGCTTGAGTCCACATCTTCAATATATGTTTCGCACAAAAATGCTAACACTTTCTTTTAAACACAATTGGAGTTATATAAAAGACGACAGTAAAGCAGTCTCTTTTATAGTTTTGGATAGCCAGCAGTATAGCTAGTTGTGTATTAACACTACACTTTGGGTTCGTATATTCATTTTTACTTTCTTGAGCGCCGTCTCGAGTGCCGAAAGAATTTGCTGTTTCGGTTCTCTTGTTTTTATTTTATAGACATTATTTTTTATGACCAGCAAACCTTCTTTTAACCGGCGATTAAAAATACATATGAGCGCATCTAATTTACGAACAAATAGCGGAGCTCTGTATTTATGCATAACTCTCAGATATACCGCTTTTAGATAATTATTGACAATGCTATATAAATCCTTTGTCAAAGAGAAGTTCGTTATATCATTAATAGCCAAATCTCCTAAAATATCATTATAGTATTAAATAATACCATAGTTCTTATCACAATAAATAAAGTGATGTTCAGGAGTGTCTTCTAATCCTGATTTGCATATTTGGCATTCGTCGGTATTTCTAATAAACGAGAATTTCTTTATATCCTTTTGCATCCATGTACCACCGTTTATGATTTTATACGCAATTTCATAGACAGCTTTTGGGACTATAAACCTCTCTTTCAAATTATAGTTAACTAATTGATATGAACGTCTCTCGAGTTCTCTATAAACTGTAATTGGCTTAATATCAGCGGGGAATTGATTCCATATATCTCCATATTTTTGAAAAAGTTTTTTGAAAGCATAAATCTTCCCCGCCGAAGATTTTATAACTTTACCAGTGATGACATCATCGAATTGTTGAAAGTTCCTTATTTTAACAGTCTTAAAGTCATCCATAACATAGTTATATTTACGATGTATCAGTTCTAGAATATGAAATACATCACACCATCTTTCCAACGAAAATAGTCCTATACCTCCGTAAATCTTATCTCTTGACATTTTTTCTCTAGAAATAAGGTATAACTTTCCCCACATGTATGTGTTTATAATTGAGTTTATTTTTTTAGAGTGTTTCGGTTGCGGTGGACATAGCGGTGCATGAAATAACACCGTACCAAAAATATAAGCATTCACTAGTATCGCTTTCGTCTCCATAGCCACATATTTAGTTACATTGCTAATACGACTGAATTACTGTTGTATATTATCTATAATATTTGGCCACATTTTATCATAAACACCATTATGGTCAAAATATATTCCAAGATATTTGACCGGTTGTTGAACATTCTTATTAAAGACTATAGTTTTCGTCTTGTCTTCATTTAATTCAATTCCCATAATGGTTTTAAATTTCTCAATGCATCTCATAGTTATTTCTTCCTCTTCTTCATTCAGAACCAGCACTGCAATATCATCTGTAAACGCAGTCACTCTTGAGTCAAATATTTCATCATTTTCCATAAGTGAAGAATTTATATAATTCAAGAGCGGCTCTATAGCTGTATTATACTCCTCAACCGAATATACACCCCTTGGGTCGAACCTCTCAACATCTTGATCTCTCTTGTTAGGCGAAAGTCATCAACTTTAATCCTAAACTTAATGTTCATTTCACAGTTTCGTATCCAATCTATAAATTTTTTATTATAATTCATACAGTCTAACACCTCATAAATATAGTATCTGTGGACGCGATCAAAGGCAGCCCTTTGATCGAAAAATAGGAGTTTAGCATTTTTATAGTTCCAACTTTTACATCTTCTTATTTGAGTTTGTATTATTCTATGTGCCGGCGTTATCCCTTTACCTGTCACTCCACTGTATTGACAGTCACTTATAGTAAAATTAAATACGGTTTTCATTATAATCGCAATAATTTTACCGCAGATTTTCTTTAAAATTCCTTGCACTGCAATTGGACGGTAATCATTCACTGTTTTAGGATTAGTTTTTTTAGGTATTAATGTCATAATTTGAGTCTCCTCATCATCATAGACAACTCCACTTAAAATGTTGGCAATTAGATATGACACACATTTTCCAATAAACGGCCAAAAATACAACAGTACCTCTTTACTAATAGCGTCCTGAGCTACTGCTTTATTATTATTCAATAATTTAATCGCATCCAAGATTTCTTGTTCATCTAAAGGCGAGACCAATGAATCACTCATTTGTTTATTTAATGGGTTTACGTGTTTTCTAATAAACTCTTTATTCTCGTTAATCGTTTCAATAGGCGTCGTCCCGTCACTAAACTTCTCTTCATACCAATTAACTATATAGTCATAAATACTTCTTTCATCTAATAACATACCGCCAGTAGCTGTCAGTAATGATTTAATGTTATGTACTCCTGTAAATTTTTTCCTCTTTAAATAAAGATAGTTATATATATCTCGATCTTGATTTTTAATTTGCATTACGGCTTTCTCTAAATTTTCAGAGTGTAAACATCTCCTATATTCATCATCCTGTCTCATGTCATTCACTTTTTGATTATATCTCCTTTCCTGTTCCAAACCAATTGCTTCTTTTTTCAAATAAAATTTGAATGCACACCATTGTTGATAATAGTTGTCACCAAAACTGTCACACATATTGACAACTCTTTCATATAAAACGTCATTTTTTAAAAATTCTGTATTAAATTTAAATTTTCGAAATTTAGGAATTTTCGGAGTATTTATTAGAACTTCAAGGGCCTGAATAGCATGATCAAAGAGACCAACCCATTTCAAGCTATAAGTATACTCATCAATATTTGCAAATATATGATCTATTTTAGATAACTCCCATAAGTTATTTGATTTGTATTTATGGCTAAATTGAATACTATTAAAATGTAAATTAAGTCTTTTTAAACAAAATCTTCTCAAGAAATTTTCTTCATAAAAATGTGCTCTCATACGATCACGAGTTGTCATTATATTCGTAGACCTCTGTTCCATTTCAAAAACACAATTAACGTCACCTCCAATTATAAGCTTATCATATTCTAATGTATCAATAGTGGCAGAAAGATCACTTAAATTTTCGTCCATAGGATCAGATGTAAGTTGAGGATTAACATATAAGTTAACTAAAACATATTTAAAATTATTTACAACAAACGATATTATCATATAAAAAGTCGAAATATCAATAATATCCACAATCCAAGAGTCTTTAACATAAACACCTATTTGGCCAGCACTTGGGATAAATTTATATCCATTCACATCATAGGCATAATATCTTCTTATCTCTTGTACACATAAAATATCGAACTGAGTTAAAATATCGTATAAAATTCTGTCATTAAAAGAGTCAGACTTCCCAATATTAAAGAAGCCTAACCTAATTTTTCCTATTTCTTGATTGAATGTAGATAACGTAAAATAGTTAGGAGCTTAGCCTCGATTTTCGTTACTCTATCTCCTAAGATAACTCTATAGAACAGTATCACTAAACGCATTTGCTCTATAAAGTTATTCACTGCACTTCTTTTAATAACATAATTCTCTAACATAACTTTACTTCTATTCTTAGCATACGTTATGTTCGAGATCTTTGTCACCATTTCAATGAATTTTGACCTTTTTAAAGGACCTGAAAAAAGCTCATCATTTTCATTAAATTGTAACAAACGCAAAATCGCTTCGTTGCAAAGTTGAACAGTTTTCTTCTCATAAAAGATATAAACCATTTCATGATATGACATATCACAATACCTTTTCTCTTCTAATTTTTGTAGAGCTTCAGATTCTACTACATCTGTCGTAAGCTCTTTTAAAGTTGGTATCAGAATTTTACTAATTTTCTTTATCTCTTCTCTGTTATAGTCGAAAACCAGTTCTCTCCGTCTATCATATGATTCCAATTTAGTATATCCCGGATCGCTATCTATTAATTTGTCGCGACCAGGAGCTATATGTTTAGCTATATCATCATAACTATCAGCTAATTTATAAACCAATTGTCTTTCTTTTGATGATAATTCTTCCTTTTTTAACAGATTGAGATGTGAGATATCATTAATATTTCCCTTCGTTACCGATTTCGCATCTTTAACAGTAAGCTTTTGAGATTTATTTATATCAAAGATATCGTCCTGTGGTTTAAGCTTTTTTGTTTCTAAAGCCGCATCCAGAGAGTCATCACTTCTATCTCTTTTAGATTGGGAGGAATCAATAGACTCCTCTATCATAGCATCTAATTGTGAATCATTATTAGCTCCAAAATCTGATTCCATAATATTTTCATTATTCTCTTCTAATTCGTTTGTATCCTCTATACGTTTTTCCGAGTCCTCCTGTTTTTGTGGACAATTGGCAATATAATGCCCTTCTTGTCTGCAGTAAAAACATACATTTTTTCGTGCAGTAATAACTCCTAACTTATGTGTGATCCCATCGACTTCAACACTAATGTCCTTTAATTGTTCCAATTCTTCCATCTTTACACCACCTCTTAGTATAACTCTTGCGGTTCTTCTACTTCCAAAGCCAAGAAAAATTTTCCTGTCATCGTCCGCGAAGAACATCTGATATCTCCACGATTTTTCATTAAACATAACGTATTTCTGGAGTTGTTTTTCGATATCCTTATTCTCAATGAAACCCCAGGCATCTGTTATTGTGATAATAAATGGTCGATTAGCGAACGGAACCACTGGATGAGATATACCAAACTCATCCTTAACACCGCTATTAACTAAAGCGAAGGAATCGAAATCTTCTCTTAACACACATATCATATTTCCGGTAAATGTCGGTTTTAACTGCAAAACTGGATTTGGTTTTTTCAATTGTATCGCAATTAGTTCAAAGTAGTATTTCGGATCTTCATTATTATTAATCTTTCGAATCAATAAACTGTTGTTGAAATTCATTTTCTTGAAGTCATTCAATGACTCCTTGGTTGGTATGCCATATACGCCCACTTTATTCTTCTCGAAATATCTTCGCTTCTTTGCGAATCCATTCCATACATTCTCACTCGTCGTTGTCATCGCTGGGTTATGACCTGAAGGTCCACCACTCGAGGACGCCATAACACCACTCAACTAACTTCTTCACTAATTTGTAAACACAAGCACGTGTTTCACTGAAAGTGCACTATTAGTGTCTAAACAAACAGTGTAAACAAAATTCTGTTTTGACCACAGAAGGATATCTTCTCAGCCAAAATCTAAATTTTATGTGTCTCTGTATTCACAATCACTTTATAAACACCATTACAATAAAAAACTTTTAAAAAATCAATTAAGATTATTAAAATTTTATTAAAATTCGAAGAGCTTATTACTATGCAACTTACTCTCGACTCGACAAAACTGATACATAGGTTTTATTTGTGACACTAAGGAAATTATAAGATATTTTTATTGAATATATCTATAATTTTATTTGTTTATTAATTTTAAGTAAGTTGTTTTTAACATGAAAATAAATCATTCTAAAGGTATTTAAAAATTGAATACAATTTATATGAATAGATTATTTATTGTTTTGTGAGCTGGAAATAAGTAAGCAAAATGTAATATAAACAATACTTTTAAAAAAGAGGGTATGAATGGGACTCAATGAAAAATTAGATTTATTTGAGGCAATAAGATAAAAATACGCTGGAATTTACGGGAAACCCGTAATAAACTTAATAATAAAGTATTTACATTTTAATTTAAAATATACTATTAATATCTTACTTGTTATGAATAGAAAACAGCTCTTGTGAAATATTTCCTAAATAATATATGTTTGATTTCGATGTGTAATTTGAGTTAAAGCTAACTTCTGGCGCTTTATAACCGGTGGTTCCTCTATTTTTATTCTGTGACTGATCAGCAAATTTATGCAAACTTGATAAACCAAAATCAGATAATTTAACAAATCTATTATTAACAAAATTAGTTAATAATATATTTTCTGGTTTTAATTCTTTATGAATTATGGATGGATTTTGTGAATGTAAGTATTGAACACATTCTAATATCTCATAGAATAATTCGCTTGAAATATAATAGCCAATCAATGATAAAGTATTTTGTGTTGTATTGCATTCTTTTATTAAGACATTAATAGCATCTCTCAAAGTAAATGAACATAACTCCATATGCTGTGTAGTAATTCAGTTTTATTAGTTGTGAGAAACATATTATTAATATTTTCACTATTAATTGGGTCTAAATAATAGTTAGATTCTATCCAAGTGTTATAATATGTTACTATGAAATCAAAGTTAAGTTGAGAAAAATATTTTATTTCTTTCATAATATCTTCTGTGTTTTCAGGTTTAAAACTAATCTTTTTTATTGCATACATGTAATTATCGATACTAAATTTTGATTTAAATACAGTCCCAAACTGTCCACTGCCTAACGAACTGAATTCAATAAAATCTTTTTTATAATTAATCAAAAATTTATTATTTTCTATTTGTTCATAGAATTCGTATGTATCGTCAATAGTAGTGAACTCTGTTTTGCATTCTTTTACTATTAAATTATTTCCTCTAAAATTAAAATAACCAGTAATAAAACACTTATTATCCGTCGGTAACGCAACAAACAATTCACTATCATTTATTGCAGCTATTTTATTGTATTTAGTTTTTGTATTAATTTTAGTTGCAGTACTATATGATAAACAATTATCAATTTGACCACAAAAATAAATATCACCATCAATTGACAACAATAATGTATATGTTTTGCCACACCATTATTTTCGTAATTAGTGGCCACACATCTAATTTCGTTGGAGTCAATTGTCTTTCAATACTATCATGCTTTATACCCAACTGACCGCTTTTATTCAAACCCCAAACAAATACAATACCATTATCTGTGAGAGCTATTGAATGACTAGAAGCACAAGAAATTGCGACTACTTTCCAGCATATATTTATTTTATTTGGTATTAATACGGGACCATATATATTATTACCGCACTGTCCATAATAATTATATCCGCACAGAAACATATCGCCATCTTTTGTTAATAGTTGTGAATGATAACGACCGCAACAAATATCTGTGATAAACTGTTAACTCAAACTATTAATAATGTTTGGTTCATCACATCTATGATTAGTCCCATTACCCAACTGTCCATATTCATTATTACCCCAACTATACACACAACCATTATCTGTTAGTGCCATATAATTGGAAAATAAATCGCTGTATTCTAATTTAATATTAACTTTGAAAGCTTTGAAGTTATTCGATAGTTTAGTTTTAAAACTAGACATTTTTGACGACATATTGAGTTTGGTTGCAGTTTAGAAATGATTATTTTAATTTTATATTTTTATCTTTAGTTAGAAATAAATAAATAACGTAATAATTTTTACCTTTTTCTCAAATAAAAAGCGATAAATAATATCAAAATTTTTATTTAGCAAATAACTATTCATTTTCTAAAGTTAACAAATGATTTTGCTATAGCCTACGTCAAAGTTAACGATTCATTTTATATTCTTAATTTCATTTTAATTTAATAATTTCATTTTACCAGAACTTGTTTTAGATTGTTATGATATAGTTATTATAACTTAGCTTTAGTAAAGGAATTCAGTTATAAAAACTTTTTAAATCAATGATAAGTTAAGTTCTTATTCGTTAGATGTCAGTATATATGCGATAACTATAATATGCGTAATGCTATTCTATTATAAGTGTCAATGTATGCCCAGTGCAACTGTAAAGCACGTGTTTTTGTTTATGTGAATCTTTGTATTGTTTGTGTTTATTTTCTGTTAAAGTAATACTATTAATAATAATATTAATTTGATTTATACGTAAATTTATTAAATTATGAATAAAATAAAGAAAAGATGTAATTTAATAAGTAATAAACAAATAAAAAATAGCAATGAATATATTAGTGGTAACATTAATCGTAACAGTTTTGATCGTTTTGGCGATGATTTATGTGAATATATATTACAATATTTGTCATTTGATG
>JAQGAW010003484.1:0-12452 GCA_034698025.1 Phthiracarus crinitus | reverse complement strand
ACCTAAATTACCGGCTATTATAAGTGCGGCAATATCTGGATCTCCGTCTGATTCTTCAATTTCTTATAAGAGGAATAATTATCGTGTTTATTACAAATAATTTTATAAATACGGTAAATATAATTAAGTCACTGAGTGATATTAAATTTAATTTTCCTTAAAAAGAAATTTACATAAAAGTATTGAATTGTATATTATATTACATTTTATAATTAATATTTTTACATAATTGTAAATTTTTTATAAAATATTTCTGATTTTCATGCATAAAAGATTTATAAAAATAAAATATTTCTTAAGTATCCATTCTCTATATATTGTAATATTTTATTAGTAGAGTTTTGAAATTATAGCATTTGCTAATTTTTAAAGTAATAAGCCATAACTCGGTATTTTTTATATGCACACATATTGCAAAAAAAGAAGTCGTTTTGACTCTAATTTATTATTGCAATTTTTAATTATAATCACTATAAACTAGACATGACGGACGGATCGGAATGGGTGAATTTCATCAGGATTTGTCAGAAAAGGATTATCATTAAAAATTATCGTGATGGGACAGAATTTAAAAATCCCGATTATTAAATTTTATAAATTTAATATGTCAAAAATTTCAAGCTTTATGATACAAATAAACGAATCATGTTACAATAGACGTGGATTAAATTTTATTATCAAGGTATTCATATGCAAATAGTAGACTTAGAAATAGAAAAAAAATTCAATATAATTTGATATTATGCTAAAAATGAACATTAAAATACTGTTTCGAGACTGGAAGGGACGGGTCAAAAATATTCACTAAACAGGACGGGATGGTACAGGTCGAATGATTGTGATTTACGGGACAGGACGGGACTCAAATATTCAACATTTTCGCACCCCTATAATAAACCTTGTTTTGCAATATTCCAAAAATTGAAAAATTTTCATTTAAATATGATGATTTTTTTCGAATACCATAAAATTACTTTAAAAATTTAAGGATAATTTCATAAACGAAAAATTTATTTTGCAAAATTTTCAATTTTTTCTCTAATTGATACTTTGATATTTAAGAAAAGATTTATAAAAATAAATCCTATTTATGGTAATCACTTGGAAAAAAATTCCCTTATTCTATCAAAAATTGAGTTAACTAAATACTTACCACTTTTAACATCATTATTCTCAAAATAATCATCAATTAAAATATCGCTTAATTCGTTTACTGCAGTACTAGTAGTGTACACAAAATCTTCATTTGTAGATGTATAAGGTTCGCTAAGATATCCAGCAAACAAAGCAGCAGCCAATCTGCTATCCCGTTCACTAACCATAGCACCACCTAAATTACCGGCTATTATAAGTGCGGCAATATCTGGATCTCCGTCTGATTCTTCAATTTCTTATAAGAGGAATACTTATCGTGTTTATTACAAATAATTTTATAAATAAATATATATAAGTCTCATTGTGACATTAATGTGATAGAAATTATCATATAGCGGATTTTCCTGGAATAAAAAGTGTTGAAAAAGGGAAGGAATGTTTCAAAAAACGAGAATGTTTAGGAAAAATTTAATTTTTTTAGAAATTTATATAAGAGTTGAATTGTATATTATTAGGGATTTGAAAATCGTTAATTAACGAATGTTTTATAATGAAATCATTTAAAATTTTAACAAGATATGAGGTCCTAATAGACCGAAATATGTGAAATTAAAGTGAACCAATTAAACTAACCGAACGATTTTAAAATATCTAACGATTTAAAATAATTTAACGATTTTTCGAATTTGATAATTTTTTAAAAATAATACTTAATTTAGCCATCAATTTATTATTTAATTAAGATACGTACATATTTGATTTCATATTTTGTGCAATTTTAATGTAAATGAAAAAATTAAGCCAGAATTTTAATTAAATTCAAGTCAAAAATAAATTTTTTGAAGTAAAAAAAATATTTTTGTAATAAGTCTAAAATTATTTAGTGAAAAACCTATTATTTAATAACTATTTAAGCTTAATAATTAATTTTTGAAAATAAACTTAACAATTTTTGGGGTTTGTGCTGAATAAGGTCGTCAACAATATCAATTTTTAAATGAGAATAAAGTTTTTAAACAATACATTTTAACTATTATAAGAAAATATCGTTTGCAGCACTTATAATATATTATTTATATTAAAGAGCAAATAATAAAATATCTGTTGATTTAATTAAAGTTAAGATAAATTATAACTAATGAAATTATAACCAACTTATAAAAACAAAAAGAAATAAAGAACAAATAACTGAATCAAACCTAACATATCCGAACAAAACCTACAGAACGCACACTTATTACATAAAAAAGAGTCGTTTTGACTCAATTTATTATTGCAATTTTTTCTTTTAAAATGATAATCATTACAAACTATATATTGCTAGATTATACGCAATTTTTCAAAAAATTAAAAAAATATCTTTTAAATAAGATGATTTTTTTGAAATCCATAAAATTTCGTTAAAATAATGAGAGTTATTTCATAAACGAAAAATTTATTTTAAAAAATTTTCAATTTTTTCAATAATTGAAACATAGTTGATCTTTGATTTATTGGAAAAGTTTTTTAAAAATATATGCAATTTTTGTTAATTTTTAAAGTATAGCCCTATTTATATCACAGTTAGCATGGATGTGCGTTAGCATCTAGATATAAAAGGGGCAATACTTATAACAAAATTAAGTACGAAATTACTATAAAAAATATAAAAAAAATTAAAATCTTATGTATTTATGGTAAAATAAATTCCCTTATTCTATCATGTTAACTAAATACTTACCACTTTTAACATCAGTATTGTCAAAATAATCATCAATTAAGCCATCGCTTAATTCGTGTACTACAGTACTAGTAGTGATCACAAAATTTTCATTTGAAGATAAATACGGTTCACTAAGATATCCAGCAAACAAAGCAGCAGCCAATCTGCTATCCCGTTCACTAACCATAGCACCACCTAAATTACCAGCTATTATAAGAGCGGCAATATCTGGATCTCCGTCTGGTTCTTCATTTTCATCGTTTTTCTCGATTTGGCGTTTAAGCCTGATTTGCATTTCATTAATTTGGTTGTTCTTTAAAACTTCAGAATTACAATTATGATATGACATGAGAGACATCAATAAACTGAATATAATTATTTTTAGTAGTAAATTCATATTTTTAAATAATCACGCACTCATTAATTTATAATTCATAAACTTATTATAAAATTAATATTTAACAACTTCTTGTTGTATTTAAATGCTTTTCATTTAAATAATTTTTTGTATATATTTCCTTTTACGCCAAATATTATATTTTCTTTAAACATTTGATTTAACATGAATTTCTCACTTAATTGCCTCACTTTTGTGATTATTTTGGGAAAAAATTAAGTAATTCTATTATATTTTCCGCGTTTTAGATTAAAAGATTAAAAACTCAATTAAAAATTAATTGAATATTCACTGCAAATGTATTTTCTTTATACATTCCGAATAGTTTGAATTATTTTTATAAAATAACTACCGTTTATTGA
This sequence comes from Phthiracarus crinitus, assembly GCA_034698025.1. NCBI lineage: Eukaryota > Metazoa > Arthropoda > Arachnida > Sarcoptiformes > Phthiracaridae > Phthiracarus > Phthiracarus crinitus. The sequence goes on along the minus strand of JAQGAW010003484.1, from coordinate 8,896 downwards.
TATTATTCGAAGATTTTCAAATGATAGCCTATCATTGATAGGTTTAAACTAATAAATTTTTACAAAGCAAAATGTCTAAAGAGAATGTTCGTTATATAATGATACCTCTTCTTCTGGTACTCCTTGTAAACGATTGAACACATTTGCGAAACACATTGTTATAGCTGTTCAATAAAGTTATTCAGATTTTTAAAAACATAGAATGCTAAATAAATCTTGTAAAAATCACATGTTATTGGATGTAATTTCTGAGTGAATTAAATGGTATTTGATTCAAATCTATTGTGTAATACATTTTTCTTGGTATTATTGACTTTTGGTGACTGGTAATGAGCAGTCAGTAGACTGACTAGATTTTTTTTTGTTAAAACTGGATTTTTCTAAAAATTTAAACAAATATGAACTGGATTTTAAATGGACAAATACATAAGGCATTTAAATGTTCATTATATGCACTTGATTAAATGCAGGTATCATAAAACTGGACAATCCAGTGCAAAATGGACGTTCTGGTGAAAATAAAAATATTACATTTTCTAGATTATTGCTAAAATCACTTAAATTTTGCATAATTATTTTATCTTAATTAAATAATAATATCATTTAAATAAAATTTAGTTATAATTTCTACTTTAATAGATTAAGCCAATAAAATTTGAAAGTTTAAGAAATTTAAAATATACTACTTTATATTTAATTGAATACATTCATTAAAATTATTATGCATTTTATTCGTTCTGATTTTTTAAAACAATTTTTTGAAGATATAAATGTCAAATATTTAATAAAAACTGAATGGCGGTTTTGCGTGTTAACCGCTTATTTTAATTAATTTTCAAACCGCCAAAAACTGAAAAAATATGAAAAATACGAGCCGCAACCGCAGCTAAAATTCAAATCGCACTGGCAGAAGCTTTAAGAAATATCTTATTATTTTCTATGTAATATACGGTACATCGTAAAAGAGAAATTAATTCATTATAAATAGTTACCACAATAAAAAACAACTTTCGTTTCACCAGTTAATTTCATAAATTCCAGAACCTTAACATTAATATATTTGCATTTATTTATATAATTAAAAGAAATTTTCAAAAATTTATTTTTTTTTATTATATAAAAACTAGACTTTAGATCTTCTGAAGGCACGATAAAATGTTAACAGATTTAATGCAGAACAGAAAATTTAATAAATTTTAGACTAAATGAAATTCTCTAAATATATCCTTCTCCGGAAAAACCGATTATAAACGATCTCTTTTGACCCATCAAAAATCTTAATTTTACTCCTGAATCCCTATATGAAGGTTACACTCGCCTTTTATCTCGTGTCCACTCATTTAAACTCACAGATGTCAACCTTTGAAGCTGTATTTAATGGTAAAGGTGTTAACGGTCATTTAAAACCTTTTCCACCTCAATCCTCGAGGTCTCGCAAATCCACAAACTGATTCCTACTCATCAATGCTAAATCCAATGATATAGTTTTCGAGGAGGTTTGCACTCAGGGAAGGGTTTTATGAAATGAACCACAAACAGATAGTCAGACTGACAAATTCTATGATATATATATATTTAACTGGAGATTAAGACTTCATATGCATAAGTTATTTCATATCAAGATTTTATTGATAGATCAATTGCAAGGAATAAGCTTAAACAGTTTTACTAGGGTTTGAAGTTAAGTTTATTGTAAATAGCTTAAAATTCATTAAAATTCTAATGACTATCTTCAGGTATCCCTTCATAAAAAAGGCTTATAGTAGGTGTGAATTATTAAATACTAGGGACGCGAAAATCGTTAGAAAAAAGGGTGAAAAATAGTTTATTAATCGTGAGAAAAAATTGATAAAATCGTTAGAAAAATCGTTAGAAAAAACTTATAGTAAAATACCAATATTAATATAATTAGAGGATATGTTTCATTAAAAAATTTTAAAAAGTATAGAATAATTCTAATCTCATCAGATTTAGATGACATTAATTTGATTTTCATACTTAAATCTTGACCTAAAAAACGCCCCCTATTAAAACTCTTCGGAATTTAACGACAAATATTTTAGTTTTTCAACTTTAAAGAACAAAATATAGAATAAAATTGAAATCATTTGAAATAAATAAAATCGTTAGTTATATTTAAAACCGTTTGTTTCGTTAAATAAATTTAGTTTTTTTAAACATTTTAAGTTAAATACCAATTAAATATACGTTTTCATAACGATTTTAAGTGGTTTTAAGAAATCGTTAATTAACGATTTTCGCGTCCCTAGTAAATACATACATAACTCAAAGTCTATATTCAACATTTTTATACTTTCTCAAATTTGTTAAGCATTACTCAAATAAATTCCTTTTTACATATGCATTATCAATTAGTTTGCTAGAACTCAAACAGTAATCACTAAATCTATCATTGAAAAAACACTAGCTTTTGAGCTTGCTTTAAAATTAAAAAGTTTCAAAATTTTCAATTTAAACATATTTTAAAATTTTTATATTTTCATCAAATTAGCAAAAATTATAAATAAAAGCCAAAAAGCTCAGCGGCAAAAGAATACCTTAGTTTAAAAAGCTTAAGCTCACAAGTGTATCAGCTTTGGGCTTATTATTTCTACTCAATATATTGTTAAAACATATAAATAAGAAACATGTCCTTCCCTATTTTTAAATGCTACAAAATGCTAAAATCAGGAATTTAAATAAATAAATGACAACATTTTGTTGGGACCCACTATTAATGTTAACTTTAAAAACTTTTGCGACCCAATTTTTTCTTTTGCCGACCCTACTTTTGGTCGTGACACATAGTTTGGGAACCACTGAACTGCACAATGTGTGTGATTGAATAAAAAAAGCAACGTTTAACATATCTAACGAAAAAATATATCTGCTTTTCCAGATCAATCGGTACTATTTGCGTAGCGTTGATAAAATGGAAATCGTAGTTACATTTATTTTTCGATAAAATAACTTTCGGACTATAATTACTTCAAATAGTTTTTGAATTTATTTATTGATTTATCTAGAATTATTTCAAACCTTATTTAACACGGATTATAATTAAACACAATAAATCGCAACGCTTTATTAAAATATTTGGCGTGATTTAAAAATCTTGAATATCTTTACTGTTTATTAAATTTTTGTGCCGATTCTTCTGTTAATGAGTTATAACTGATTGTTTTGATTTGTTTATCATTGAAATTATTAAAATTTAAAAATATGGACTTAGATTTAATAAATGATAAATTTATTAATCGATATAAATATTTTTAAAAAATAAATCATTGGTTATTATCCACGATTTAAAAGTTTTAAATTTCTGAAAAGCTTCGTTGATTTAACTCATTTGAAAATAGAAAATTATTATCCGCAATACCTTTGACGAAATCGATTATAAATATCTCGCATAATTAGAAGACATTCACATATATTTACCACAACTTTTGTCTATTGATATCTATACTGATTCAATGACAGAGACACAAAATTTGTTACGTATTATGAATCATTTAAAAAATTTGCCGAATTTAATAGATTTGAAAAATGGTTGCACTGAAGTGAAAATAGAAGATGAGATGTATTGTAGTTTAACTAAAGATAATGTGATTTCATTTATCGCTAATTGTTTAAATCTCAGAATTGGATATTTTTACGAAACAATCAAATATCGATAAAACAATTATTGAAGTGTATATTCAATCTATTAATAGAAAAAATTATTTCAATTTATCACAACCATCTATTTATTATTAAGAATACATTAGAAATGAGCATTTTAGCCGGTCTAACTCTAGACTTAAGCTCGGGCTACAGCTTAAGAATACCTTTTTTTATAAACTGCGTCTTGAATAGTGTATAGTGTATTCTGTATAAATTTTGGTTTCTGTTCTCTTGCCAAACATGGTTCGAAACGCTAAGCTTCAGAGCTATGTGGCAAGCGATGCAACGGACTGAGCTCATCACTAGTAATTTTTAATATATTGACGTAAAATCAATGTTGCAATTTTTTATTTTAATGCTTTAAATAATATAATTGGCAAATTATGGTTTAAAACAGAATAAATTTTTACAATATAATTTTTATATCATTATTGAAAGATATAAAACATGCAAAATTTCGGAAGAGTTTATTCTAAACAGTCGACAATCTAGAGACTGTGAAAATCAAAAGGCAGACGAAATAACAAGCACTAATACTGATACATTTAACCATGAAAAGTAAGAAATTATTTATCTCTATAAAGGGGATTTTAAGGTATCAAAGTAAATCCATTTTTAGTTTATTCCAATTCTGCATAATTTTAAGTTAATCCGACTTCCCCCACTCTCTGTTGCACCCATTTTCAACCTGAGCTCAGACCGAAGCTAAATTATTACTAATTTAATTTTGTCTCAATGATGTCGTATCGATGTGTGTGCTGCGCTAAAATTAATAGATATACTAAGCAATTCTTCCTCTAAGCTTATGTTCATTTTAAAGTTTGTAAGCAATTTAGTCTAGTTTATTATTATAAATTACTTATATGATGATTGAAAATATTTACTTGATTTTCAAATAATACTTAGAACGACATAAAAAAATCCGTTATTTATTTATTTATTTGGACAAATATCAAATTCATAATTAAAAAGATTAAAAAATATTCAGGTATTAAGTCAGGAAATGATAAATATTATTAAATGAGACAAAATTTACTATTAAAAGAGCTCCATTTAACTCAATTATGAGCAGAGATCGGAAAATGGGGCATTGGCCTCAAAATTCCCAAAAATTCAAAATTGTATAAAAATAGGTAACATATCCACAAAGTTAACAAGATTTTAAAAAATGTCCACTTTTTCTCTGTTTTCTAAAGTTTAATATAAAAATGATAATAAAACATTATTTTATTAATAAAACTAATTCAATGATTTTTTGAAAAATATAACTTTATTAAGAATTATAAATATACATGAAAGTATATATATATATATATTTATTGATATAACTCCAATATTTATTTAAAACTAAAATTAAATAATTTATTTATCAAACATTTTAAGCTATCTTTCTTGTAAAGAAGTTCAGCTTATGGATGGATTTTAGTTTAAAAAGTATTAGATAATTCGAAAATTTTGAATAAGAACACAAAAATAACGCAAATTGACTATAAATGAAAAATAAATATTAATATGCAATATATAAATCAATTTGTTGATAAATACTTTACTTCGTAAAAATGAAAGTAATTCATTATAAATAGATTTCCACAATAAAAACCAATTTTCCTTTTACCAGTTATTTCCATCATTTCGATCACCTTAATAGTAAAATATTTAAATAAACATAAAAAAAATTTTTAAAATTTAATTTTTTAAATTATTATATAAAATAATTTATATAAATGGTAATTAATTATTATATAACTAATAATAACTAACCTTTATTTTAGTATTAATTTTTAAATTATGTTTATTTATATTTAAAATCTTTAGAAGTAATTTTCGTGATTTATATGATTCTAAAGCGAGTTTTGACGTATAATTAAGAATTAGTAGCATAAATATTAGAATAAACGCAACCCAACTAAAGTAAATCAATTTAGCAATAAATCCATTTTTCACAACAAACATAGAGTACAACATTAAACAATTTCCCAAAAATGCAATATTATATAATAGTAATAATATTGACCAAAATTTGTTATAACCAGAAATTTCAGAGTGAATTGAATTAAATTTTTTCAACAAATGCCAAATTTTGCGATCAGTTATCATAAATTTCAGAATAAACTTTTTATTATTAATACTTTTTAATTTTAATAATAAATATTTGCATATTATTAAGAAATATATGCTTAGCCATAGATTTATTCGTGTTGTGTAATAAGTAGTTAATGAGAAAATTAAAGCCCAGGGAATGACAAACATAAAAAATTGAAATAAAGTTGAATAAATTGCCGAAAGTAGCGCTGAAACCACGAAAATTAAAATGGTTGCGAATTTTATACTAATTTTAGAAAGTAAAAAGACATTTTTCATGAATTTAATGAGTTTATAAATATCTTTTCTATTCGTTAATCCTATACTACTTGGAGTGACTAAACCTGAAAGCATTTCCATAGGTTTCAGATTAGATGGTTTGATATTTTTTCTAAACATCATGAAATTAAGTATTTGTCCGAACATTGTAAGCGTTAATATTAATATTATGTATAAATTTATATAATCCATTCCTTGAAAATGTAAGAAATCCCATAATATAATTGAAATAAATGTATTTTTAGATTGAAATAACGATAATGTAATGAATCGAATGTTTGATATAAGCAATACAATGAATACAACCAATGGATGATGTAATCGATCTCTTTTCGCATTATTAAAATTGTAATGAGATAAACCACTTGTGTATAAATGACTTCCAGCAGATTTATCTATAATAGTTTGATGAAGAATATCTTGTGGTTTAAAATATGTTTGAGATGCTTCCATAGTATTACTTATATCCAATTTTTCAAAACTATTTAAAATTAATTAAGATTATCTTATTTTATGTTAAACTATATCTCTAAAAATATTTATATTAACAGATAAATATAATGCATTTCTATGATTTTGAAAATCACTAAAATAAGATATAATTTTTCAAAAAAAAACATTTCTTAAATCGACAAAATCGTGACTATATTAATCACAGAAGATACTAAATTAACTTAAATTTTTCTAATGATAAAAACTAAATGTGCATATATTTTACTTTTCATAAAATTATTTCATTGCAACAGTTTTATATAGTGAATTACATATAAAAGAAAATTATTTTAAGTCAATAAAATTTAATTCTTGGTATTACATAGATAAGTAAATAAAATTAAACTAAACAATTATTTCTATAATTTTCAGTTTAAATCAATAGTTTTATTTGGAACAAATTTCTTAAATATTACAGTCTATTTTTAAAAAATTACATAATTTAGAAAATAATATAATATTGAAATTATGTTGACAACTTTTTTTAAAAATTATTTTTTATATTTAAAAATTACAATAACTTGATAACTCTGTTCTAAGATTGTAAAAGCTATGGTTGAAAACTCTAATAAATAGAAATTTAAAAATTCTAACAAAATATTTTAGCTAATAATTAAATTTTTTTGACTATAATTTGCACAGTTCTATAGTAAATAGATTGGAATTTATTATTTTACAATTTTGCTTAATCTTTTAAACATTTAAACAAAAAAATTTGAAATTTAATTTTATATACTTGCATAAAAATCAAACCAACTCATAACGCAAAAAATGACTTAATTTGAGATATTATATCTCTTATATTAAATTATTAAATAAATAAAAATCACAAATTGATTGAACTGAGATGAGTTTAATGAAATGTTTTAGTGAAATACGCTTTGCATAGTGTATAGAATTTAAAGTATAGATGTTTCAGTCATCTATCTAAAAATCGTCAAAGTTATATTCATATAACGGAATATTAATCAATAAATTTTTATACAGGGGCTACAAAAAATAAAATCGAACACTTATAACTAAGTTTTCTTATACTTCCCAGCACTCAAAATTTATGAAATATATATTAAATAAAAGCTTATTATAAATACATTACGAAAAAATGGTTTTAAAATTTTTAAAAATAATAGTTTAAAATATTTAATTTAATTTTCACTGGTATCTAAAAAATTAGTTTTTAACGTGTAATTTTGAATTTTTAGACAAAGGATTAATAAACTTTTTGAGTTTATTTGTAAGAAATTAACATTTAATTTATATATTATATTAGATTATAAGATTATACGTTAAAAACTATTTTTTTAGATACCAGTGAAAATGAAATTAAATATTTTAAACTATTATTTTTAAAAATTTTAAAACCATTACTATTATATAATATCATTATCCAAATTTCTAAAACAGACACCATTTTGCAATATTTTAGTCCAGTTACACAAAGTCGAATGATCTTGGGGTTGAAAGATTTATTTATTGTTTTTATTTTTAAAGAAGAAGGTTAACTCAATGGACCAAAACCTTTTAAAAAACTTTTTACAATCTATTTTCATCGACAATAGCATAAACCACGCCCAATCGTAAATTCATCATAATAAAACATAATTTTTTTAATATTTGCCAAAATTTAAAGGGGTTAAAAAAACTCAATTGTTTTAATTGACAATTTTTTCACATTCGACAAAATTTTAATCATAAAATTTTTCGAAAATTTTTGTTTGGGCGTAACCTTTCAAAATTTCTAGAGGATATTATAAAGGGCTAACATCCCCTCAAAAAACTATGATTTTGTCATTAGTCAAAACACAGTAAAACAATAAGCACAAACACTAATACATTTTCTTATAAAATTTAAGAAATAAATACGAACCTTAACCGCACAGCCAAATAACTACCAGTTTAAACCGTGGTTTAACGCACCGCCGGATGCATTATTATTTAGTATAAATGTTGCAGTCATCATCTTTCCAAACATTATAAAAGTTATATACATATAACTGTATATTAATCTATAAAATAAACTGAGCTCATCTATATATACTTGTAATTTTTAAATTTATTGTCGTAAACTCAATGTTGTAATTTAAATTTATTTATTAAAATAGTTTAATTGACAAATTATGGTTTAAAAAAGAATCATTTATTTATATTATAAATTTTATATCATGATTCATTTTTATAAAACAGACACCATTTCTCAAAAGTTTAGTCCATAGTTACACAAAGTCAAATAATCTTGGGGTTTATAGATCCACAAACACTCTTTTAATAAGGAAGGTGAACTCGTTAGATCAAAATTTATTTCAAACAAGAACGACACATTCACAGAGAGCTCACTTTTTCATTTGGTATAAATACCAAAAAATAAGCTCTCGTTATCATC
>JAQGAW010003483.1:0-12454 GCA_034698025.1 Phthiracarus crinitus | reverse complement strand
CAATTTTTTGCCGATTTCTTAACGCATTGCGATAAGTCATACGAACCGATATTCTGTCGACAAGACTCAATTTTTTCGGTGTCATCGCTTGCTATCTCAGCGCTTAATGTTTTATCGACAAAATAGAATAAAATTAAAATTAGTTGTTTGCCTGTAAAAGCAGTTAATTTCATATTTTATTTCAACAATTTAACAATACTTCAACAAATTAACACGTTTTTTTATTGACGCGTAGAATATTTACTATTATAGCGTAAATTTATTAATAACTTATCAGTTAAAAGGATTAACGTGTACTATAAGCACGTTTATCGTGTTTATAAAAATTATCAAACCTAGTTATTATCATTCGTTACAATTACCCAGATATGACATTTAAGGCATAGCAACATATAAAATATATTATCAATAATTTATAAAATATTTTTAAAATACTTTTTCCATTCGCGCTTAAATAAGTTAGATATCGAATCAGTACATAATTAATTACCAAAGAATGGTAATCAGAAAAAACTCAAAATTCGTGCCGTTATCTGTTGAAAATAAAGTTAAAAATTGGATACGTTTTTCGGTTGACATTTTTAATTAAAGCTTCCGTCTGTGCGGTTAAACCGCTGTTACGGTTCGATTTTATAAGAATTTTGCAGTTTTTGGCGGTTAAAATTTTAAGATAAAAACAGCGGTTAAACCGCTATTTAAATTTTTATACGATTTTTCTACACTAAACTTTTGCAAAATTAAATAAAATTGATAAGAATGATTGAAAAACATAATATTTAAAATTTTATTTATATATATATCTTCATTAACAAATATAAAATTATATTTTTAATTTATTTACTATAGATGCATAGTTAAATTTTAATAATTTTATTAAATTTTTGATAAATTAAACAAATTATGTAAAATTTAAATCATTTTAACAAAAATAAAGACGTTTCATTAAGAAAAAGTAGGTTAAACTATGATATTTAGTGATTTCTAAAATACTTTAGGGTTTTGCGGTTTAGCGGTTTAAACCGAGGTTTATTTCGGTTTTAATCTGAAAAATAGCTAAGGTTTGCAGTTTTTAAAATAGACTTGGCGGTTTGGTGCAGTTTGCAAAAGTTAAAACCGCCGGAAGCTTTATTTTTAATTAAAGTAATGAATTATATTTGATAATATTATACATTTTAATGTTTTTTTAAGTATACATAAGTCTATTTTTTGCCTTTGGATAATATTCTTTCTTAAAAAATATTTTTTCAATTTATTTTCTAGACAAAAGCCTAAACCACGCCCCCTCGAAAAACACGATGATTTTAAACGATTTTTTTCAAATTTTTACCAAAAATTAAAGTTTTGATAAAAATTCATCGGTTTTGATTGACAATTTTTTAAAAATACATGTGCTCATCAATACAAATGTATGAAACATACGTTATATATGAATTTCTGTTTAAGACTCATTTTTTTGTTAGCCTATCGGAAACTTAAAAACCGGTTAATTCGGTTAAAAAACAATGACTTAAATTCTTTTACCATACAAGTTAATAATATTGACTCTAACCAAACTTTTTACAATAAAAAATTGTCCGGTAAAAACCGATATATCCAGTCTATCCAGAAGTCAAATTCTGTTTTAAGCTAATAGAGATTAGAAATAAAATTGAACATAATAGAGGCGGTAAACCGTTTGTTAATCGTGTCGGGTTTCTTATTAGCTTGAGTTTGTTTTCGGTTAAGTAAACAGAAGTAAACCCATAATTCGGTCAACAGTTTTATTGTATTTTACTAACAACAAAATAGATTGTTAACAACTAATTTTCATCAAACAAGAACGACACAGAGAGCATAATTTCTAATGGGTTAATGAACACATATGAGACAACTATATTCTATAGCATTGAATTGAAAAAATTGATAATGATTTCGATTATATATATAACTGATTTTAGTCACGTAAGCCACTCTTTAAGTGATACTAATAAATACATAAGTCTTACGTGAAGTGAGAGAATCGAAATATATATTCACAATTCTTTTCCTTTTTCAGTATAAAGGGACCAAATAAATACCTAGTTATTAAAAGAGAACGAAAACTCAAAAATATCGTTATAATTTAAAGAAAAGTTATTTTCTGAATAAACATGCAAAAAATAAATATATTTTTGGCTTAATAGAAGATTTTAAATCTAATAGTACATAGTAATAGTGTGTTAATGATATGGTTAAATTTTACTTAAGATAACCGAAAACCTACCTTAGTTTAAAAATATGACACGTTTGCCACTGTATTGAGTGCTTAATAGAGATTGAAAATATTCATATCTTAATTAAATGCTTATAACTAAGTATATAAGCTTTATATATATTGTAATCCTAGACAGTAAATTCAGTTGTATAGCATTATTTAACTTTAAATGCAAATCTTTAGCTTCCGTTTATTATTTATTAATTAAATCAGTTTTGATACAAATTTCATTTGCAATAAAATTGATTAAATCATTTTTATTAATTTGTAAAAATTTTTAAAGGTTATGTTTCCGTCACAGTTTGTAAGAAAATATTTTCTAAATATTTTTGTTATTCCTGCATGTTTTATCGTTTTAATTGAAATAACAGGTATGTTAAAAAAAATTTCTAACTTTAAGACTTGACTAATAAAGACTGAAGTTGTCAATAAAGTGAATAAAAAACAAGAAATAGAATAAAAATTCAAAATGAGATCAAAAGTTCCAAATCTTGAATCGTTATGTATAAAATTTAAAAAAACGGATAATTTTATACGTGATAAACGTTTCAATAGAAAAATACAGTTAAATGAAATTTAGTTCAATACAAGTTAAAATTTATATTTATTGGGCGTATACGAAATAATTTAAATTGAGAATTACAGCAATTGGTTAATTTTAAATTTAATTATTATAATTCATATTAATTTAATAATTTACAGAAACAATTGGTCAAAAGGAAAACGAATACGAAGCGCATTATGACAAAAATGTTATGAATGTAAGCTTATGTTTCATAACAGCTAACATAAACAAATTTTTATCCGATTTAAAAGATATGTTTTATTTAAAATAAATTTTGTAACTCATCCAAAAATAATCTATAGGTACGATATCCGAAATATCCAATTCATCCGTTACTTTTAAGCCGAATATCCACATATGAAATGAACGGCGAAGATATCAGCGATGCAGAGCTATTCTCATTATTCGAAGCCGCGCGATGGTCGCCATCCAACTATAACATACAGCCATGGAATTTCGTGTACGCAAAGCGCAATTCTGAAAGATGGCATCAATTCCTTAATATTTTAGCGCCAGCTAATCAACTGAAATGCAATAACTCAGCTGTTTTAATAATATCGGTGTCAAACGTTTACGAAATACATAAAGGAAAATCAATCAAAAACGAATAGCACAGTTATGACACAAGCGCTGCCTGTTTTAGTTTATTACTGGAAGCCACTTCTAAAGGGTTTGCGGCACACGAAATGAGTGGATTCAATACCACCGCTGCAGCAATTTTACTGGATATTCACGATAATAGTGATTATGCTATTGAAGTGATGATCGCTATCGGGAAAAGACCAACTAAAGATCAAAGCAGTTTTAACCAGACTATAACGACACGAATTCCTATGGAATCTTTCGTGTCAGAAGACGTGTTTAAGCCCAGACAGATTCCCACTGGATATACAAAAAATTGTCAGAAGTCAAACATTGCAAATATTTTGGCATTCGTTTTGTTAATAAACTGTATGCTAATCTTGCATGAAAATATTTAATAAATATTATAATTTTAGACTTATTAGTAAATTTTTTAATTTAAAATAATTTAATGTTTAATGTTTGAATATTATTTCGAATTTAATTCCTTAGAAGCGCTTAACAAACCATCTAAAAAATAATTCAACTCAAACTACAATTTTTTTAAACTTACCAAAAATTAAGTTTAATTCAAAGTTTAATTAAAAGTGGTTCATTATTGCCTTTTAATTCATTAATATAAATTAGAATTTTAAACAAAAACACAAAATAAAAATAATCGAATTAGGTATAATAAAATGTTTCTAAAGGTATAAATATGAAAAATTTTTAAGTTTGAAAAATTTATGAATACAAATATATTGAATTTAAACGTTACTTATTATTAATTATTTTAGCATTAAATGTAATTAAAAATGTAAAAATAAAAAGAATAATTAATAATTAGTTGTTAAATTTTGGAAAAAGGAAAACAATTAAAGAAACACATTTGAGTAAAGCCTTTAATCGCATTCATTTACGCAAACATTCCCAGAAATCGCATAAAACCCGTTGTGACAAACACATTGTCCGCATCGATGAGGATTACGACACGTAGCATCGCATGCGCCACATCGAACAAACTCCTGATTGATTCCACAGAACGAACGAAACGGATTTAATATTTCTGTCCAAATACTTCTCTGTTTTCGACACTTCGGCGAATTTTGTTCGACGCAAGTATTGTTAGCATTTTCGTCGATTACATATCCAGGCAAACATTGACACGAGGGGTCCGGAGCTCTAATATAATATATACACGGCGGACATCCTGGACATGGATTACATCTGGGTATACATGACGGACACGCGGCTACAAGTTCTGCATTCACTCCGCATTTTTCAACTAATATTGTTGTCACTAAAAGAATATAATTTTTTGGAATCATTTAATTAGTTCCCTTTCTTGCCTTTAAAAAATCGAATATTAAAATTTTAGAATAACGTATATTCAATTCTTATGCATATTCTATGATTCATTTTTAAAAATTTTACTAATATTACATCGGCTGATAAGTACTTACCGTTTATCTGTTGATTTGACAACCGAATTATGGAAACCAAAATAAAAATGAAGCCAAACATTATTTATGATTTTTAAGTTTACTAAAGAATCATTTATTCTCTTATATATCGGATGATTAACGTTATTTTTGAAACACAAGGTTATCGTAAAAACGCCAGTTGTTTAGCAATGAATAATATAATTCTAGGTAAAAATAATAATTGTTAAAACCTGTAACACACTAACCATTGTCAATCTAGAGTAAAGTTGCGTAAATAAGATGTCAATCATATTTATTTTTTATCTGTTACTCAAAAACGAATATATGGATTTGGGTTTGTCCGTCAGCTTACTCTAAATATTTATTAAATGAGTTTTAAAATTAGAAATATCCACTAAATTACCATCAATATAGTAAAATAAGTTTATGTAAAATTTACCAAACATTTGGAAAAAATAGCATTATTGTTATTTTAGAAGTGTTATCGAAACCAAGATCGAAAAACACCACAAAAATAACTTTCAAAACCAAATATACACATTTTGTAATCTTAAAAGAGTTAAGCGGTTATATAGAATGTATCGAAAACGAAAACAAAAGTATTGAGATATTAATTAAAATTCTTTAATTAATATAAATAATAGGTAAAATTCCCTAAATAAATATAAACACGTCTACAGACGGACGAAAACATATACGGAAGTATCCATATATCTGCTTTTAAGAAATGTCAGATAAAAATGATTTCATAATTAATAAAAATAACTTTAATTATTAAATACTCAATATAATAGGCTTTAAATAACAAAATTTTAAACAATTAATGAAAATATTATTTTTTTAATTTTTTAATAAAATCTACAGATTATTAATTAACTTATGTAATTAAATATATCCATGATAACTGTCAAATATATATTCTTTGATTTTAAAACTTTTTAAGACAGTTTTGAATTCAATATAATAATTGAATATAATATTTGGAGCTTTCGAAGAGCACTCTCTCTTTCATCAGCAAAAAACAAACTGATTTCGCATTATAATGACTAAACATTACAAAGTTTAGGACATAATTAATTTGATATTTGTCTGCAAACTTTATTTATGTTTATATTACATGTTTCGTACTTAAATTTTTTAAATAGTTATAGCTATACATTTAGACCTAAAAAGTTAAGTACGAAAAGAAAATAAATTCTAAGCTGTTTTTTAAAAATAGAACTTTTAAAAATTATCTCAAAAAACAATTTTTCTAATTTAATTTTTGTTATTAATAAAATAAGTTGTAAAAATAGGCAGAAAATAATTTTTAAACATGATAAAAAATTAAAAAATTTAAAAATAGTTAATAATTTTAAATTTTGTGAAAAAGATAATAATGAATGGGTTTAAAAACTGAATATGACATACTGTCATTAGATTTAAAGTTTGTACCAACACCTTTAAAACCTCCCATTAAACAAATTCTTGCTTCTATTGAATCAAACATTGCTAAATATAAACTTAATGATATAGTTTCGAACGACATTCGTAATAAAACCTATGAAATTTTATCAAAAACACCATTTACAAAATTTATTTTAAATTTTGATCAAAAGAATGTTTTAAAAAATTTATATACAGATACCTCTATAATAATCACTAAAGCTGTTAAAGGTAATTGTACTGTTTTATTAAATAAATCAGATTATTTATTATAAGTAACAAATATATTAAATGACATTAATACATATAGAATTTTAAAGAAAGACAAAACTAGTAGAATATCAAGTAATATTTTAGAAACCTTAAAACTATATAAATCAAAAAATTTGATTTCAAATAAATTATATGTAAATTTAAAACCTGATAACCCTATTTGTCCCAATGCATACACCTTAATTAAAATTCATAAAGAAAACAAACCTGCGAGAATAATTATTCCAACAAATAATAGTCCTTGTCAAAATATAAACATATATTTAGCAATTATATTAAAACCATATTTAAATAATTCTGAATATTCTATAAAAAAACGCTTATGAATTTGTAAATAAAGTTAAAAATATTTCTTTAGATAATAATGATATTTTGATTACTCTAGATATATGTAATTTATTTACATCTATTCCTCAAAATTATATTTTAAATGAAATAAAAGAACTTTTGTTAAATAATTTTAATTATAATTCAGACTTTAGTTTACCTGCAAATGAAATTTTAAAATTGCTAGAATTAAGTTTTGATTCTGCTTACTTTAAATTTAATAAAATTTTTTATCAACAAGTTTGTGGAGTACCTATGGGAGCTAATAACTCCCCTATTCTATCAGAAATTGTGATGCAAAAAATTGATTTTAAAATTATAGAATTTATGCCAAAACTTAAATTTTATTGTAGATATATAGATGACATATTAGTTATTATTAATAAATATTATCTAGAAAACTTTTTAACTTATATTAATAATTTAAGAAAATTTTTAAAATTTACTTGTGAAAAAGAAAGTAATTCTAAAATAAATTTTTTAGATATTACAATAAACCGAAAAAATAATTTAATAAACACATGTATTTATAGAAAATCAACCCATTCGCACAGATATTTAAATTTTAATTCATTTAGTCCATTATGTCATAAAATATCCGTAATTAGGTCCTTAACTTTTAGAGCATTTACACTTATTTCCGATGGTTATAATTTATATGATGAATTAAATACAATAAAATCAGCTCTAATTAAAAATAACTATCCCTTATCTTTAATTGATAAAACAATAAATATTGTTAGAAAAGAAATTTTAAATAAAGAAACAAAAGTTATTCCAAAATACTCAATATCAATACCGTATTATAATAATTTAAGTGAAAAGATTTCAAAAGTTTTTAAGAAGAATGATTTTCGAGTATATTATAGGTCAAATAAGAATATTTTTCAAACATATAAATCTTTATCCAATAATAATTTAAATAAAAATATGAATTGCAACGTTGTTTATAAAATAAAATGTAAAAGTTGTAATTTCCAATATATCGGCCAAACAAAAAGAGATGTTCAAATAAGAATATCTGAACATAAAAAAGCGATAGATAATAACTCATATAACTCTGCTATAGCAACACATTCTTTTGATCTAAATCACATTATTGATTGGAAACCCATAATATTATCTAAGAATTTTAGAAAACATGAAAGAATGTTTATAGAATCATTAGAAATTTATAATAAAGTTATAGACTAATTCTAACTTTATAAAGGCATTTCGTTTCATAAAAAGTACTGAATTATTGAACTATTGAACCGTAATAAAAATAATAAAATATAATTTTCTTAAGTGACTTGTCATTAATATATTTTATCGAGATATTACTAAATAAATATTAAAAATAAAATTTACATACGCATCTCTTTTATCTATTAATTTAATATTTTCATAAAGATATTTATTAATTTTAAAGTTACATATCGATTATATATTTCATTTGTACTTATAATATATTGAAAGAAATTAAATATTAATTATAATAGCTCATCATTAGATACCAGCATAGATGTAAAGTTTATTAAAAACATTATTAATATAAATATCTATCAATAAAAAATATATATTTAAATGTTAACACAAAAAGGCTTAGAAATGCTTTTTGGACGCCATATGCCTAATTGCAACTGAAATGGAAAGTAATGAAATAAATTACGACGCAAATCTATTATTACCGAAAAAATATGTGATCGAATCAACGGGCAATCATTTCTATAGAATTGGTTTATCTCTTTATAATTTCAGACCAATTAAAAGAAGATATATATTTAATCCTATCTTTGTGTTTATAATACTTAGTTTATGTTTAATTCAAAGTTTAATATCTTCATCATTAAAAGATAAAAATCCATTTATAGCGATAGCAATCGGAGATTTTGCATATTTTCTAAATGTTAGATCTATTTATAATATAGCTGTCGCACAAATATCACTGATTGCAATCACATCACAAATAGTTCACTATATAAACAATAAGATGGCTATCGCACCAACATTTATGAAACCGTTTCTAATGATATCAGGTTTGGTCACTCCTAATAGTATTGGAATCGATGACAAACTGGACACTTATAGATTGGTTAATTTGGCAAAACGTTGGTTTAAAATTGGAGATTTTAATTTAAAAGTTTTAGTACCATTTTGGATTCTTTTCTGTATCATTCTTTCCGTTAGCACTAAACTGTTCAAAATTACAATTGATTATATTTGCAATTCCGTGGTCTATTTTCTATATGTTGGCAGCAGTTTTCGTAACAAAAATTATTTTTTGGGAATTAATCTACTTTTACATATTATGCTGTTATTTAAAACTAAAATTTATTAAAATTAATAATATGATAAAGGAGATTAAAGGCAGAAAAATTACTGAAAGATTGCTTAAAATTATCATTCGATCATTAAATATATTACACCTTGAAGTCAATGAATACAACACTACTTATTGGTCAAAATTGATATTTATTTACTACAGTATACTGTCATCAATTTGTTGCTTCAATTTATTCATTGTTATATTTGGCGAATTGAATTTAATTGTTCAAATTGTTTTAACGTATTCTTTTTGTTGTTTCACATTAATATTTATATCATTTATGAATATCGCGTCTTCAATCACTTATGAAGCATACAAATCATATAAAGATTTAGTTAATTTACTGATCCATTGTATTCGTATTAAATTATTTCCGAAATATAATCTTAAGCTAAATAAAAAATAAAACGAAATTATCACAAATGGATTAAATTTTTAATATATATCCGATTTAGTTGATGTCATTTATTGAAAAAGTTGCTAAAATACGAGTTGGCTTTTATTTCTGCAAATTTTTTATCATCAATTATTTTAGTTTTTACGAAGTAAGTTCGTTTATGCCTTGAATTTCACTTGAAAGTAACATTAAAATGATTTATACAAAAATTTAGTTTTTATTTTATTAATGAAATAACAAATTATCGTTAAATAAGGTTAAAGGCAACAGATTATTCGTAAAAGTTTATTCTAAATTTCAATAATAATATGTTCTTTGTTGAGAAATGTAATGAAAAATTTCGCAAAATTTTTATAAAATGTTATGTTTGTCTTATAGATTATTGCACTGATGGCTGCGCTATTTATTAAAATGATTGGACTTCGATTGCTGTATTCATTAAACCCATAAAAATTTATTTAAGGCAACAAATTTTTAATTTAAATCAAAATTACGCTATACATTAGCAAAGAATGTTATGATTTCAATTTTAAATAATAGATAATTTAAAATTAAAATCTAGAGACAAATATATTTGATAACTTCATAAATTAATTATTACATATATAAAACTTAGAATAATACTTTGAACACAAAACTGACATAAATATACGTCAAAAATTTAAATAATAATGAATTAAAATGTTTGAACAAAAATTATAGCATTATTTGGTATGTTTTTACGGGACTTAAAATAAAATAATATTATCGATTATAGATTACATGCCCCATCCTTACGCACCCTAATCCACCCAATTTACACCCGACAAACACTAGCCCCACCCCTAACCTCCCTGATCCCATACCGACCCCAATTAAATTTATTTACCACTCCAACACCTCTAAACGGGCCCACTTCTTTCAAACCCCTCCATTTGATCCTGACACATTGAAATGGACCAATTGATATAGGTGTCGAGGGGTGGAGCACCCCGGGGAAGAGCCTATAAAGACTTCACAAACAAACTTTGAGTTAATAAACAACAAATTATTATTCATAAAGTGACTTATATTTAAATTTTGGCTAAGTTGACGCCATATTTGACTAAATTAGTTAATTTTGTATATACAATGTTACTTAACGGCAAAAACTTTTTTTAAAAAATATATTATTTCTAGCCGATATTTTATCTATTAATTTGGTTATTTTAATCATATAATCAAAATTTTATAAAAGTGTTAACTAAAACTAAATACTAACTCAACTCTAACTCAAATTTAAAATTAATTACTGGTTATTAAAATATTTTTATGGCCCAAATATTGGCTAAAGTTGCTCTAGTATTACATAAATTACATAGGACTACGAGTTTATATATAATATATTGTTATTCTATGACATTATACATATTTAATTAAATTATGTTATATAATATAATCCTTAGATTATCGATACTATGAAGAACGCTTTACATTTACATTTCTAAAATTCATTGTAATAGTAATCCAAATATTTTTAAGCAAAATGCAGCCATAAACGCAATTAACTGGAAATAGAGAATAAAATTAAAAGAAAAAAATTTTCATTATTAATAATTTAAGCGTAATTTATAATGATATGATTTTTTTATCTATTTGTTGGATGGAAATATAAAATATAGTTATGGCTATTAGTTTTGGAAGTCTTATACTTAAGTAATTTAACAATATATTTATATGAATTATAAATCAATATAAACAAATATTTTTAGATTTTAGTAACTTTTTGTGAAATTTTCAATGATATGTTTTTAAAACCCATTAATATTAAAATAAATTTTGAAAGTTTTGGTTAAATTTGGTAATTCTTCGCATTAAATATAACAAAATAAATTATAAATTAGTTTCTAAACAATATTTATTCAATATTATTAATTATAAACATTATACTGCAATAAGATCCTATCGGTATATATTAAAAGGATATTTTCAATGAGTTAATTAATGCAAAATATACGTGTGATTTATAATTTATAAACCATATAATTAAATATTATATTTGATTTATAACATATAATTGAATGTCATTCTCTGATTCATTACTGTTTTAGGTTATAAATCACATAAAATATGTTGTATTATTCTACTATAAAATATTTATATTTTCACTTACCTGGTAATAACTGAAGTAATTTATGATAAATAATTTCCAAAAATAAAATCCAACTTTTTTATTGCCCACTTTTTCAATGAAAGCCAAAACCTATGGATTATATTTGGAAAATAGTTAATATATTTTATTCTTAAAAGATTATTTATTAAAAAAGCAATTTTTATGTTAATTTCAAAATATTATATTACTTGAGTTTTGTCCGATTACGTCAGAAAGAAATGGTTCGAAATTCGAATGAAAATCCACTCTTATTGTGCCCAAAACTACCCATTAAACCACTACGACCCAACCCGATACAACACGACCCCTCACGGCCTCACAAGCAACGCCCTATCTCACGATTCCACCCGTTAACAAACATATCGACCTCACCGGATCTCACAACAACCCATCCGAACCCAATCAACACCACACAATTCCGACCGACCCCATTCAAACCAAATCGTCCCCATCCGACCACACAATACCCACCCGACATCAACAGACCCAAACCTACTAAAAACTCGGCCCAAACGATCTCAGCAGACACCACCCGACCCCAATCGATCTTACCCATCTCCACCCAGATTTAGTAAACATTTCAATATTTACCTTCAAATAATTACATTGATTTGATTTTGTACGCAATAAGTCTATTTGTAATTTAATCAATTTTTCATACGATTTGTTAGCCTCGTATGTGATTGAAGATGCAGTGTTAAAAAATGATATTAAGAATAATGTAATAAAAGCTATACAATATAGTATTGCAAATTTAAATATAAAACTCAAATCTCCAAATATGATCGT
>JAQGAW010003482.1:0-12455 GCA_034698025.1 Phthiracarus crinitus | reverse complement strand
TCTTTTTAGAATTGTAAAATCCCTTAATTAATATAGAGAAAATTTCCCTTAATAAACATAGAGCGTGACAGACGGACAGACGGACAGGGGCAAATCCATATATCTGAATTTTGCAAAGTCAGATAAAAAAATAAATTATTCAAGCTAGTCTTATGTTTAAGTTATAATTTTATGATAATATTTAAGTAAAAAGACATTTAATCCTTAAAAAATTGTAAATTTATATTTTAAATCTATTGAAATGTTTGACAGTAAAATTCTAAATGTATTTTTTTCATTCTATAAACATTTTTGTAAAATTAAAAATCTGTATATTTCTTATTTATTTAAAGCTTCATAAGTTTGTATAATTTGATAAACAATAAGTTGTATAGTTAAAAGTTCTACCATAGGTTTTATAGATATAAAAATAATCTTTATTTATTCAATATTTTTTTTATTTTAAAGATTTTTTCATTTGAAAATTCTTAAAAAATCTAGAATTACTTTCCTTAAGTCTAATTAAACTTTATTATTTTTTATCTTAATTACTTTACTTGCAATCGTTATTTTGTTTTTCTAAATTTTTATTTCGCTTTTCCAATATGTGTACCTTAATTTTTAAATTTCTAATTTGTTTCTTCATTTTAATATTCTCCTCTTTAACTTTCTGAACTTCTTGTTTAACTTTATTATTCTCTTCTATTACGTTATCTATGTTATGTATAATTTCCCAAAGAAATTGAACATCCATATCTGAAATTTATAAAAATAAATATATTATAAAGATGTATTATAATAAAAATATTTAATTTAAAAAAAATTTCTGGTTTTAAATTACTCATCCGTCTAAATATTAGTTTATACTTTTTTTGACATTTGAATGTAATCTAGTGATTTTGATCAGTCATATAATAATATGGATTAATTATAATAATTTATTTTTTTATTTAAGTTAAATCAATAACATATTATTTATGATTCAAAAATAATAAAAAATTATTTTATAAATATGTGATTTAAATATAAGATAGATAAAAATGATAGAAATACAATGAAATATATTTTATTAAATTTTACTGTAAGTAATTAGTATAAATATTAATATAAATTATAATTATGTTATGTTATATTGTGAATAGTAGTAATAGAATTTTTTTAATTAAAAATTTATGTTATGATTGAAATTAAAATATACTTATATAGTTCAATATCGCAACAATATGCTATTTCCTTTTTTATTCTATTTACTAATTACGTAAAATTCACAATTTAATAATTAATATAACTGTTCAATTGAGAAAACTTAATATTTTTAGGACAGTGAAAAAGCTTCATAACCTTAACAAAGCAAAACTATTTAAAAGAAAAAAATAGCTTTGTTATATTATGTAATTAATCAATTATATGGTTTCATATCTTTATTTTTTGTCAACAATATTATAAATTCACCTTATAGAAACTAATAACAGTATTATATTAGCAGCTCTTATATGTGAGTATTGATAAAAATATAAATTAATCTAAAGTTGCAGACAGTTTTGTATAATAGGAATTTGGAACGGATAATGCTTTTTATAAGAAATCTAAATTATATAACTTTATATAATAAAAAAGCTTAAGTAAGAAAGTTAATTATAAAAATTAATCAGTTCTTTAAAGTGGTTTTATTTAATAAAATTCGACATTTAATTAGGAGATTTTGAGAAAGTTAACATAATCCATTTTTAATCCTTAGTATAATCTTTAAATCATTTTATATCATATATTAATCTGTCTGTCTGGCTGTCTGTGCACTATTTGTTTTATTATGGAATATTTCTGTGCTATAATAATTTACGGATTTCATTAATTCTTTAAAATTATTTATAATTTAAAAAAAACAATTACAAATAATTGTTCAAAAGAAAAAAAAGTTAAAAATTTATTGTTTCAAATCAAAATATTCCGTATTACTTAAAAAAATTGTATAAAATGAAATATTTATTTGCCTATTTAGCTATAAACTGTGAATATTGAATTATAATCAAAGTAATGGATTAAAATTTGCAATAATTTCACACAAAAGAATGCAATACAATTGTAACATTATGAATTTTAAATTTCATTGCAAAACTTAGTTATTAATTTCTATCTCAAATAGATTTATTCAAAAATTTTGGACAATAAATAATGGTGCTACTGAATCACTTTTTTTTTAAATTACTCATATTAATTTTTTATTATGTTTACTAAACAGAATTAGATTCACAAATATAATTTCTAACAAAGTTTCAGATTTACAACGCATCGCAATAAAGGTTTTGATGGGTTTAGGAAAATTTTGAATTCTTTAATTTAGTTTTGCAAACTAATACCACATTTATGAAGATATTATAAAAGTATTTTCATACTTAGATATTGCTTCTCAATTCATCGTAATGAAAAAATATCTATAAAAGAAGAAAAATCTTAAAAAGCGGCATATACTTCTAAATTGAGAAAATTTCAGTTTAAATTAAATTTTAATTATAATTAATTTAAATTAAATTAAATAAGAATGAATTATTCCGCATTACTGAATGGCAAAAAATGGATTTCATTAAACAATTACTTGCAAAAATATAAAATTTTGTTTAATCTAAATTTAAAATTTACAAAACATATCAAAAATAATTAGGACGAATATAAACTCAATTCACAAAGTGTGATATTATGAACGTAATGATATTGTTTATATTGGTTATCGTTTTAAAATTTTTAAATATTTTAAATATAGGTATTATAAACTATATTAGAAACATGAATAAAGAAAAAAGTAATGAAATTATTTCTAACACTTCAGCAGTGAAGTGGGATAAAAACGACCCAATGCCCATTTGCGCGCTAATAACGTTTTTATTCTAAAAGTTATTTTCTTTTGGTTTTGGATATCTTTTAATTAACAATTTCTCAGTATATCATTGTTTTTTCCCTCCTTAATCAATAAAAACAAAAATTATTATGACCGTAAAGAAAGTATGTTGCTATCTAATACCCCATAATTCTTTAAATAGTTGTCAATGCTTTTCAATTCGATTTTTTCCTTTCAGTTAGCTTTTGCTTTATGTCAAGAAGAGTTTAAGCGTAGGGGTGGAGCGCATAAAACGCGATGCGCAAAGCACAGTGGAAGGCAGCAAAATATTATTATCCCAAAATACCGTAAATGAAAATTTTTTGGAAATACCACTGAAGTGTTAATATTAATTTAACAGATAATTGTAAAAATAATTTTTCAAAAAATAGTAAACATTATTTCAAATATATCTTTCAACTTTTTTAATAAATAAGAAGAATGACAGATAAATAAGTTGGCATAATTAAGTTCATAGTATTTTATTTATATTTTATATTTAAGAATTATAATTTTTATTTTTAATCAGATAATAGCTTTAAATTATATTTTTTAATTAAAAAATATATAATGTTAATAAAACATAGTTTTAAAGACTACTTTAATCGGTTTACTTAGAATTTTGAAGCAGTTATTGCTCAGCTCTTATGGAGTCAACATTAAACATATAGTTCTTAAATTAAAATTTTGAATAATAATAATGATAACTAGTGACGTTTTATCTAAACTATAGTTTAGTTGATTTTTAGATAAACATGTGGATAATTATCAAAATCTTTAAATAACATTAATTTATAATTAAAATTTATTTTAAATGTAAGCTCTTTTAACAATTTAAAAATTAGCAGAATAAACGATTAAATTAAGAATGAAATCTGGCATAAAAAAATTTTATTACTCAATAAATATACGAAGATTTTTATTGAAGAAAGATATATTTAAAATATTCTTACCTTTATTGACGATGTATAAAATCAAGAATTTTATTAAATTTTTTAATGAAAACCGTATGACTTTTTCTATGTCAAATTTATTTCAAAAAGGTTTAGTGTCTAAATTAAAATAAGAAAATCTTTTCTCCGTTTATTTTATACAATTTCATTTATCCAATGAAAATATGAGAAAAAAAAATCAAATTATTCAATTATTTTAATTTTGCTTAGTTTTCCTTAAGTAAAAGTATTTATATTCAGAAATTTAATATTCATATGACGTCAACAACTTAATTTAATTTCATAATAGTGTTAAATTATTTTGTATTTTAAGTAAGTTTTTTTAGAACCTTTAGAACTAGAAAACAATAAAGTTAGTGTTTAAATTAAAACATTATATCAAAAGATCATTGTTATGTTACTTTTGTGTGTTTCTGGGCATATAAATTCATTATTGATTAATTTAGTATTAACTTCTTATTTGAACAGCTTAGCACATAATTTTAATAGATATATTCGATAGATTAATTGTTGTATAAGTATGATTATTAATATCTAAATTATGAAGCACACGAATCGTTAATAAATGTAAAAATCGAGTAAGCTTTGAACTATTTTCTAAACCACTTCTACTTTAAGTCTAATCCACTGGTACATTAACTTCCTTAGACAATTTGTTTGTCTATGTTCTATTATCTTAAGTATTATACATAAGTTTTTTTGAAATTATTCTTTAAAAGAGATAGAGAAATTTAACGATAATTTAAAAACATAAAATTAAATCAAATAGTTAAAGAATATACTGATTTTACTACAGACGGTGAATTATTATTGTGTAAATTATGTGAAAAACTTTTTAATGTGATATAATATATTATACATGTTAGATTACAAGAACATATTTTAACATCGAGTTATTTAAAAAATCAAAAGTTATAAACTAATTCACAACAACTAATTACAAATGCTTTAGATAATGTTAAAAAGAAAGAAAGTCAATCAAATCTATTCTATAATGATTTAGCGAAAACTAATTGCAACTTCAATACCAAACTAAACAATTCATTTTAAAACTAATTCTCAATTTTTTGTAAAAAAAAGTATTCCAAATGAATTAACAATCGGATAAAGTTACAACATATCGACTTACAATGTTATGGATAAGATTAAAAAAAACTATAAATACAAAGTTTATTTAATTTATTATCGAAAAAACGACTGATTGTTGAAGTCTCAATGTTTTAAATGTTTTAGATGGACCATTATGTGAATGTTTGGTGAGACCTATGCTGCTTAATACATTATTTTTAGAAAAAGTAAATTCTGAAACTATACAAAAAGCTGTTTTAGATAATTTTTGTTGTTGTGGAGTTCCATAAAATTTGATTAGGTAAATTTAATTGTCACAGATCAAGCTCCATATATGGTTTTTGCAATTAAAAATTATAATATGACTTATTTCAAAACATTCCTTATAAATTGTGTGGCACATGCTATTAATAGAGTACGTGTTTCTAATTATGAAAATAATATTGAATTAAACTTTTTATTTATAATATGAAAAAAGTAATGCTTAAGTCACAGCACCGAATTAACTTACTCAAAATTGTAATAGATTTAAAACTACCTCCAAAACATTTATTACAATATAGATTTCATTTATCTTAAAATCTGCCTAAAATGGACTAAAAATAACTTATAATGTGCAAAAAATATTCTTTAAATGCCAATAAATGGTCAGAAAAAAACTTTATAAGAATAAAAATTGACTAAAATGCTAAAAATACATAAAGTAGCATTTAAGTAAAAATTTATATGAAATATAAAATTTTCTATACTATTTTCGGTAATTATATGCTTTAAGTGAAACATTAATCACTTTTATAAAATTGTGACATGTATTTATTTGGTTCAGTTATTGTCCAAAAACTTCAAAATTTTGATGTTTACTTAAAATTACTAAGACACAAATGAATCAATCTTATAAAAACACTCTTTGAAGTCTTCTTTACAAGAATGTTATTATTAATTAATATATTTTTCAATAAAACTATTTACTTTAATAATACTAAATACTTACAAAATTAAATTAAAATATAGTTAACCAACAATTAGAATAATATTTAAAAAGTCAAAAAATATTTATTTCAATTTTTGATTAAACTATTGAAATAACTCAGAATATAATACAAAGTGTGCTCATTATGAATGTTCATTCTATTTTTTGTTTTAATAAATTTTTGGATTAACTCAAAATAAATCAGAAAAATGAAAAGTTTTCCAAAATTTATATGATTTTTTGTAGATAAAATTATAAAATATTTTATTGATATTGTAAATATAAAATTTAGTTTATTACTTCATTATTATTAGTTTATGTTCAAATTTAAACTAATCAAATTTTGTATATTTATAATAAGGAAAATTTTTTATTATGAAGCCAAATATCTATATGGAAATTTAAAAAAACATTATTTATTTTAAGACTCAATATATGATTTTATATATTTATAACTCAATATTATTTGCTATTGAGGAGGAAAGTAATATTATTTGTAGTATTACTAAAATTTAAATATGTTTTTAAGCAAAATAATTTTATCTTCAATTTGTATAAAAAAGTTTTTGGTTTTGAAATTAATTTAATTAAGTTTGTGAAATATCATTATAAGGACAATCAAAATGAAAGATTTTAATTTCAAAACCAAATACTTTTTTATCCAAATTGAGCTTAAAACATTTACATTAAATTTGAATAATAAATCAATTTTCGAAAATTCAAAATTATTTTTATCGAAAATGATTTCTTAGAAATTACAAAATATTCCTATACAAAAATTTAATAAATTTAATAAGTAGGTTTAGGATTTATCCAGTTAATTTTATGAATATAATCAATAACATGATATACAAGTTTTGTAGTAAAATAATGAAAATTAATTTCATTAATATGTTCATTTATTTTTATATTTAATAAGAGTCTAGAATCGCAATAACTCAATTACAATAATTACAGTTTAAATGATAGACGGAACTGAATATAGGTTTATATATCAGATTAAATATCAAAAATATTTAAAGTTAAAATTTGTATATTACTGTTTGCATTACTAGAACTTTTTTCTTGTGTAAATATATTTAAAGTTCATTCATCTATTTAAAAAATTTAAACAATTGATAATGATTGCTGTAATGCATTCGAAATACTCGAGTGTCTGGCTCTAAACTATTCAGTTCATTATTACTATGAATTTTTTGTTTTATTAAATATAAAAAAAGTTAATTTTAATTTTAATTACTATTTCTTTGAACGTATACCAATATGCTATTATAATTAAAACTTAGATTTCATATTAAATAAGTTTGAAATAAGTATAATTAAAGATGAATTATCGAATATATATCGAATAATTTATAAAGACATTACAAATTTAATAAATTTTAAAATAATTTGGTTGAGCCCATTTAATTAAGCGTTTAATATAATAATAATTTTGAATTTAATGTTAAATGTGATAACAAAAAATATTGGTATAGATTTATATTATGTTAGAATTATATACAATTTTATGAATATTTTCTCCTTTAAAAAATTTTATAAATATGGATAGATATTTAAAAATATATATAGCAATAAATCATTATCTCAATTTATCTTCGCACGCTAGATGTGATTTAGAAAATTATCATATTTTAATTATAAAATATTCCAACAAATTTAGTTTTGTACAAATTTTAGCTAATTTTGTTCAGCAGAACTATGGGGTTGACTTTGTCTATCCGAACGTCCGACCGCAGTTTTTATATTAATTTAGGTATCCTTAAAATTTCAATGAAAACCAATATTGTGACAAAAATAAACTTAAAATCGTCTAAAAATGTTATTAAAAATATAAAAACTTTATTAATATTAAACTAAAAATGGGTTAAATATGGGTACAAAAAAAACCTTAACATAAATTATAAGCTAAAAAATAATATTATTAATATTATTTCTTGTTGAAATTATGATTCGTTTATCAATAAATCTTAATAAAATTTCTTTAGACAATCATTGAAAATATATTTTCAACAATGTGTCATTAGTGCAATAA
Organism: Phthiracarus crinitus; assembly: GCA_034698025.1. Taxonomy (NCBI): domain Eukaryota; kingdom Metazoa; phylum Arthropoda; class Arachnida; order Sarcoptiformes; family Phthiracaridae; genus Phthiracarus; species Phthiracarus crinitus. Next base: position 4,578 of record JAQGAW010003482.1, on the reverse strand, counting down.
AAACTTTTATATTAAATAAAAAAATTTATAAGTTCTGTACTGTAATTTAAATACTATACGATTGACTTTACTCAGAATATATTACAAAGTGATCTCTATATGATTGTTCAATCTCTTTCTTGTTACAAATAGAGATATATAAGAAAAACATTATAAAAACATTGAATATTAATTTTGTTTAAATTTAAATGTAAGTTTAAATTATTATTTCAATCAAATAGTTCTAATGATTGATTAATTTGAGAATTTAATCTAACAATAAAATATATATCTAGAATAAATATACGAAAGATATTCAAAGAACATTATTTCTTTTCATTTAAAGAATAATCTATTTATTAATATAAACTTACCCTAAAAATGATGGCCAAACTCTTATTGTTGATTTTTTATATGAGATTAAAATTTAAAATTTATTGGAAATCCTAGTATTTATTCGAAAAGATTTATATTAGAAAAGGTTTAACCACTTTTTTATAATATAGAGTTTAAATTCTGTGCTAATTATTTTAAAAATGAAGTTTTTATTTATACAAACAACTTGATATGTTTCAAGTAGAAGGAAAATAGTGAAGTTAATTATTCAATTTACGTCAAAAAATAGTAATTATTGCTATTATGTAAATTAATAAAAAACAACTTCCAAGGTTTTTAATTAATTAAATTTTTTTAATGTTTTTACTTCCTTTAAACGTTTTACAACTTTTTTCAAAATCACAAATTTATGTTTATAATGATGAAACTTAAGATTTATATTACTGCGAAAACGAATCATAAACTTAACAGTGCTAAACAATTAAAAACAAAAATAGGTTTATTATATTATGTAATTTCCCTACTTATGTGGGCAGTATTTCATATTAAAATACTAATAAATAGAAAGAGAGTAAAATATTAATTAAGAGAACTTATAGGTGAGAATTTGTAATTATATAATTGAAACTACAACTTTCGGTAGTAAGTTATACTTGAATTTTGGAATCTGCAAAGTTATAGTTAGCTATAAACGATTTTATCTTAAATAATTTACTCAAGAAAAATTCCATTTGGAGTTTATAGTTCTTGAAAATAATATATTAGTATTAGATTAGTATAAAATATTATTAGTATGTTATTTATGTATTAATATACTTACCTATACTTACCAAAGAATATGTTGAGTTGAAAGCATTGCACTTTCAATGTGGCTTTCAATGCGTTAACATTCACTTAAAATTCACTCTATTTTGTATGCATTATTTTAATGCGTTTTCATTTTTTTGATATTAAATTGTCGTAAGAGTGAATACTATGCGTTTTCATTTTTTGTATTCATCCATTATAATATATAATATAAAAAATACTTTTCCGTTTCTCTGTCCGCAACAATAGAAAGTGCGGTCGTTCTGTACAGAACGACCGTAATTCTCAAAACGACGGTCGTTCTAACAATATAGTGAACGCGTGTGACATACGCTTGCTCTCAAGCTTAATATATTAATATTGTTATTTTGCACGAGAAATAATAGTGATATGCAATAAAATAATAGTGATATGCAATAAAATAATTTACGGGCTAAGCAGATGACGGGATTATTAAATAAATATCAATGCAATTATATAACGGGTATAAAGATGTATACGGGCTATAATTATAGTTTTAACGAGTTAATGAATAAATAACAAAATTGATACCAGTGGGTGCACTAGTACCAAATAATGAATAAATACAAAAAAAAATAAAATATTATTAGCTCACTTTTTTAGAAAAGTAGAGCTTATGCGTTTGACTCTGTCTGACCGTCTGTACTTATATTTAATAACTATTGTCTATATAATGGTTAAAAGTGAGCTCTTTATGATTGCATCGTTCTTGTTTTATCTGACTGGAAAATTCAGATATATGGATTTGACCCTTTTTATCCGTCCGTCCGTGTGCGCACTCTTTATATTTCTTAAGGAAATTATTCTTTATGTTTATTAAGGGATTTTTTCTTAATATTAATTAAGGAATATTTTTCAAAAAATACTCTTATCTTCAAAAAAAATCATTGTTTAAACGAAAAAAATGAATAAAAATGAAAAAAATTCATTGTTGAAAAGCAAAATATTCTATAAATTAATTAAAAACTTGTATAAAATAATTGTGGCATAATCCGTTTTTTTATCCGAGAGACATATACCGTTATTTCGAAGTGGTTTATTCCGTTTTTTCTTTGATTTAACTTAATTTCTCCCTTTAATTGTTTTTCTACTTACGTCTTTATCAAACATTTATTTTTATATTGAATATTACTTATATAGATTTATATCACTGTAAAAGCATCATAACCTTAACAATGCAAATCAATTTAAAACTTAGTGAGTCACTCCAAAACTTTCTAGTTAAACTCAAATTTAAAACTGCATAGTTTAAACTAAAATAATAAACAAAGAACGTTAGTAATAGACTAGTAAACGGGTCCGGAAAATATTCCGCGGCTCTGGCCGGTTTTCTGGCTTAATAATAAAATAATTCATACCGGTCGGGCTATGAAGTTTCTCTAATTTTTATAGAATAATGGTTTTTTTTTATATTTTTGAAATAAAAAAAATTAAAATGTAACGTTTTGTTTAGTTATTTTTAAATTAATATAATAAGATGACTAAAACTTAATAAAAACATGTAAAAGTGAATAATCAATCAATTTAAGGTCTTATTGTGAAGATTTTTAAATAAAACAATTTTTTACATAATTAATTGAATCTTATGACTTTTGACTTTATGAATTTATCGGGCTCGGGCCGGGCCCAACTTTAAACTTTCGGTCTTCTGTCAGGCTCGGCCTGAAAATTTTGATGGTTTACTATTCTAGTTATTAACATATAGATATTGCACTTCTAACATTTACAGTTCTGTATATTTTAGTTTATGTACAGTTTATTTGATTCAATGTGTTGTCATTCTTAATTAAATCTGTAAAAAATTTTAAAATTTATATTAAATCAGTATAAGTATCTGATGATAATTAGAGATGTCTAATCGAAACGTTGCCCAAAATATTTAAAATATAGAGTTAATAAAAATATTAAAATAACTTTAATTTTTAATAAAAATTTATTTCAAATTTAAGTTCTATTAACACAATTAAAAAAATAGCAGAATAAATTATCAAATTGAAAACGATATATAGCATCAAAAAAAAAATTTCGAATAAACAAAGATTTCAATTAAAGAAAGATATATTTAAAAAACTTAACTAAATTCTTACCTTTTTAACGATCTTTAAAATCAAGTATTTAACATTTATGTAGTGAACTTAACTATCACTGAAAACTGTATGACTTTTCTTACCACAAATTTAAATCAGAAAGGTTTAGCCTCTAAACTAAAATAGCTTTGCAGGGTTTAATTTATTCAAATTTTATAACCAAAAAATATGAGGAAATATAAATCAAATTTTTTAATTATTTTAATTGTTCTTATGTTTTCCTTAAGTAGAGGTTTTTATATTTTTATTGTGAAATGTACTTCATATACTTTACGTTTAACGGTTTTAAATTATTTATTTTGCTTTAAGTACTTTCTTCTTTTAAGGTACTAATTTACTTTACTTTTTACTACTTTCTTCTACTTGCCATAAAGGTCTAATAATATCGAATAATAACAAAATAAAGTGGTTTATAAAGTAGTCTAATAATATTGAATAATAACAAAATAGAATGGCATATACCGAAAAAGTCTTATAATGACATATATTAATATAGAATGGCGTCAGCTATTAATGTCCAATAATATCAAAAAACGAAATAAAGTGTCATCTGCCACTATTATCTAATAAAATCAAAAAATAACAAATTTAAAGACTAATAACTATCTAAATAACATACTGCAAAGTCAGATATTGTGACCGTTTCGATCTTGTTAGATATTAATTTTGAAAATAATTAAGAAATAATATTATGAATAAAATCAAATGTATTTTTAAATACAATTAAGTTTTATTGTTAGATGAAATATAATCATTTTATTCATTTAATTGAAAAAATAATGTTAAATCATTTTTGGAAATATTTCATATTTCAATATCAAAGTAAACATTAATATTCTTTAATTATTTTGGTTTACCGCCAAACGTAGCCGTTGGCCCATACAAATGCCAACTTATATATTGTTCAGAAGACATATATTTGGCAATAGTAGGCAATGCTTCGATGCGCGCAACAAATCGTTTCAAATTTTCAAAATTAGCAAAAACATGGGTCGCGAGAAATGGTAGTTTCGATAGGTATTCGTACGCCAAAAAGTCTACATAAGTTTTCGCTTCACCTAAAAGTAATCGCCAAAAAAATTTATTAGTATTTATAAAACTGTATCAAAGTTAGTCGTCTATAGAATATACAGTATTATAGCAATACCTGCAAAATAAGAACGGGTTCCTAAGAATATGCTCAAAAGCTCCAATGATTTTGCCAATTCATTCAAAAATCCAGGTTTAAGTGTTTCGAAATTAGGATCATATAACAGTGTAATCAACGCCAGATTGTAATCCACTATTTGCTGTTCGACCAAATTTACTCGATTCTGTTCCTCCAGACTATTGCCGATAAGATTATTTT
>JAQGAW010003481.1:0-12458 GCA_034698025.1 Phthiracarus crinitus | reverse complement strand
TACATATTTGTCAATGTCCTCTACAAAATAAAAGCAGTTTCAAAAAATTCGGCTTAAGACAGTTGGGACTACTTCCTGGTCAGTATTAAAAATTAAAATACAAACTATAATTTTTATTTTTCTGTTTATGAAGATTTCATTTTTAAATTATTTATTTTTTATGATAATATTAAGATAATTAATAAAAATTTTAAAGTTTAATTGACTAAAACATATTTTTAATTTAAATACGACTTTAAATTTCTAACGAGTAATTAACGTTTTGGCACTAGTTTTTCTAACAATTTTTAAATATTATTATAAATTAAAGTCGGAATTTTAATTGCTATCCTAAAATTAAAATCAGTTTCTAAATTTTGGTTTCTCGTTTAATCGTATATTTTATAATACTATAAATACTAGAAACTATCGATTCGTTAAATTTTCCAAAGCATAAGCTCTTGCACTTAATTTAGTTTCGAAAACATAATAAAAATGAGTCGTTTTCTCAGTTTTGTAAAACACGCCAACAGAGAATGTTTGCTGCGTTTTTGTGTGACATGTTTGGCAAAAATTGAAAATTATGTTCTTCTATCATAGAATCATTTATTTGCGGTAAATGGCCATTAGTGTGCGAACAGTATTTGTTCGAACTAATAGTATAGTTATGAAACAATGCTCGATTCATAAATGTGCTAAACATAAAAATATCAATAAAAATGTGAGCAAAATATTCGGAACAAACCTCAAACCGATCGGTAACATAAAATATATGGTGATTGTTGACAACCAAAAATCAAGCGAAAAGTTTCAGTTTAATAATTTAGACAAAACTTTTATTTCAAATATAGAGGAGTAAAGAGTTGCGTTGAAAAAAGATGAGTAATGAGAAAAGAAAGTGAAGAGAAAGAGGGAGAAGAGGAGCATAGATTTATTTAGCTTTTTTTACAATAACAGTGAATTCTCTATTTGCTACTTATACTGTATTTGGCAGTTGACGAATGACTTCGCAACCAGGGATAAGAAACCATTGCAAACGCGTTAAATATAAGTTAACTACAAGTGATAAATTGATAGATGAATAAAGTAGAGAGTATTTCGTACTGGTTTGCTATTTCATTCGTCAGTCCATATCAAATTGTGAAGTTGGCAGTTGCCGATGTAATATCAGCAATAAAAATATTTACACTATAATTTAAGTGGGATTTTAGCGATTTTCGAGAATAGTATTTTTATCTTATATTTGGAACGATATTTCCTAGCAGTGTGTCTAATTCGAAACATTGGTTACGCCAACATAACAATATTGTTTGGGTAAATCTTAGAGATTAAGTTATTCGCCAATAAGTGTTTTTTTATCTTTTTTTTAAAAAAAGTTCTAATATAATAATCTCTCGCATTAAATAAATTATGCGATTATTAATATATTTGAATATGTGTATCTAAACATTTCGAAAACCAAATTTGGAAAATAAATATGCGTATAAGCATATTAAATGTTTATGAAAGAGTGTGTGTGTTTATGTTTAAAATATTTAACGCGAAAACGCGTGCATTTAATTTTGGCTGAGAAAATAAACGATTATGTGGTGCTCGACGACGAAAATAGTTTTCCACACGATACGCAAAACTTTTTAACTAAATATTGACATTAAATAAATCGTTAAATTTCCGAGATATAAAATTATCCCCTGACTTATATGATAAATAATTTTTAATTAAAATATTAAAATTTACGCAAATTAACCCGTTTTATGGTTGATTTATATTTACAAGATTAACGAACTCGTCGTCTAAAAAGAACTCATTTTTAATTTAATTTAGTTAATTTATAGAATAGAAAAAAAACGTAAACTATTTTCGCCGTAATGGATAATAATAAATAATGTCATTTTAGGAGAGACAACGTTCTAATATTATTTTGTCCGTAATATTCGAAGCAAATGACAGTGGGTGTCACTTGAAAACAAAGCGCACACTACACTACTAAATTTGTGTTTCAGTTGAATATTTAATGCGAAATGTTATAATAAATTTTTATTCCTCTAATCTAGTGATTGTAGGGATAACTACTCTCTTCTCAAAACAGCACTAATATTTAATGTTGGTAATGATTTTGAACACATAAATTCATATTGGTTTAGACTGTGCGCCACACCCGATACGACAAACATTATGCCATAAAATGGTGTGTACGGTATCTCTTTTTATAGTAGTAGTAGTTAGTGTGTGTAAGCTTATGTATGTATGTGTGTGTGTGTGTGTGTGCAGTATTGGCAAAACTGTTTTCCTATTTATGTAAGTGAAAACTGTTTATGTTATATATTTCCTTTTTATTCGGCAACTACTGCTTCACTGACTATTTGTTTTTATATTTGTCGGTAATATCTTAAGTGAAACAATTTTCGCGCAAATGGCATCAAAAAGTGAGAATATATATTCCCTGGCGTTATAACTTATAACGAGTTATGAACAAAAAAACGCATCCAAAATATAAGAATAATATATAAGATCAGTAGTCGTTTTTCTTCTCTGTATGGAAATTAAACAAAACAACTAATATTTTGAATGCACTTTCGCGACTGACTTAGACATAGACAAACAACAGTTTTTATCGGTTATTCTTTAGCGTTAACTTTATTTTTATCATTAAAAGCATTTGTGGAGCTTAACCTAAACTTTAGGGGATTTGTAATAATGCATTGCAGATAAAACGGTAAAGTCATAAATGGATAAAACAGGGAATAAAAAATATTAATGAAATTCACTTTTTCATATGCTTAGTGGTTCATCTTATTAGTTATGTCTTACGTTAAACTAAATACATAAAACATATATATTAACGCAACATTAATAAACGGCAGCTATAGTTTTAATTTTATTTTAATTTATTGCTCACACAATATTATTAGACCCTAAGGTACACATTATTAGACGCAATATTCCTATGACATCACATTATGGCACAGATTATATTCGCGAATCAAAAAGGAGCAGATATTATGTATATATGCATAAGTTATACATGTATGCGGCATTAGAACGCTTTTCGTCAGTTTAGTTAATTACATGATAAATAAATATTTAACAAAGAATAACTTTGGGCTAAAATCAAGTGAAAGTTAGCTGAAGATTGCTTTACGGAAATTGGAGCGAAGAATACAGTTTAGAAGAATTAGGCTTAGGGTACTGGAAAAACAAAAGATGTATTAGAGTAATGGCAGCAGTAATGCACTTCCGCAACCATTTTCCAATTACAACCTAAAGTATTACTCCAATAGATTTACTCCACTGATCCATACTTGAATGCGATTGAGGATAAAAAACAAACATTCGCTCAATTGAATGCTTAGATTTCTCAGTTTAGATTTTCGTTTTGATTCAAAATTCAAATCCTATACTCGAGCATTAACTTTTCTACTCTTCAGACAAACTTTTTAGCCCAAAATAAATTCATTGAACAAATACGAATACAAATAGAAATATGGGAAAATGGAATGAGAGTTGTATTGTACTCTATATAGAGTTATGTAAGTGCAATATCCGATTATAACTGCGATACTATGTAAAACAAAACAGTTAAACAGAATATGGTTTTGGTAACATGTTTAGTCCATTTAGCAGTGCCATATCCATATCCATTTATTGTTTACCCACTGTGCCCATACATATCCAAAAATCATATTTAAAGCACGACTGCACTGATCATATCGTCAGATTAAACTGCGTTCTATAGTTTGATTGATTAACTCAACTGTATATGCATTAAACCATTTATGGGAAATCATCATTTTGTGACCGGCATAAGTGCGAGTCAACAATTTTCGAAAGTGCCCGACACCACAGTTTTCATGCTCTAAACGTTATCAACACTATAACCATTGATGGATGTGTCACCCAATATGTACTTATGTGAGTACGGTCTCTCCCCTGCAGATCATGTGTTAATCACATACATGTAGACCGTATTGCACCCATTTTTTGTGTGATTGATTACCCGTAGTTTACTTTTACCCAATCAATGTGTTTCGTCTAAAGTTTCGGTCAAAAAAAACGGCGTTCAATAATCTAATGTTAGAGATATCCTTATTGGAAGTCAAACAATGTTTTTTCTATTTCGCTAACACTGTGATCGATTTAACAACTAATTCAAAGCTCATTGTTTAAACATATAAAAAGTAAATCAGATCATAATTTTTTACTAAGTTCACTACGTTTAGCCAATCATAATCATAAACAACTAAATTCGAAAGTCAAACAAATTTATTATTTTAAACTTTAAATATTTTCATATAATGCATGCGACAATACTGTTAAAATTAATGGAAGACGTTTTATTATTTAAAACTCAACTATTTTATATTTGCCCCAACAATACTAAGTACAGCTGTTTGTGCTTGTAGTTTATAATAATAAAAAATTACAATTAACTTTTATCACGCTATGCAATGTATCACCAGATATATTCAATTTTTTATATTTAAACCACAGAAAATACATAATACAGTATATTAAAATATTTACGTATTTTAATGGAGTTTCAACTAATGTCAACAAAAAGTATATAAATACGGCATTTGAGGTAATCTAATAGGCGTGCGTGAATGTGTGCGTGTAATGTAAATGCAGTAATATGTAATATGTTACACAATTGTAAGTATATTATTACAATAATAAACAATTCTAAAAATTTAAATGATATACGGTAATCGTTATTTGATATAATCGATACCAATCTGTAAATTTTTTATCTTTCTTTGATTAAGTATGACTTAAACTATAAACGAAAACATTATCTTTAAAAATAGAGTGGCAATTTTTAGTACTCGTCAATTCTCTAGTTTATAAATAATGACGTGAAAAAGCTCAAGTTCAGACAAGCTAGCTTAAAGTTAAAGCTCAATTTAAGCTAAAATGAAAGATTTAATGTAAATCTAAAGCTCGAAGCTCAGAGACCCATGATATTAGATTTAGAAGCTCAAACTTTAGTCCAGTGAGCTTCTTGAGCTTGAATAGTTCTTTAATGAGCAAAAAATTACTTAAAATTTATCCAAATTTTTCTAAATATAACTTAGTCTAACAAAATATTTACTATTTGTATAAATTATAACAATGAATAACAATCAATATTTTACTTAATATAAATAAAAATTTAATTTTATTTATTTATAATGACTTATTTTCAGAAATTTTTTAGCTCGACCTATATTTAATAACTATAGTCTATATAATGGTTAAAAGTGAGCTATAGTTTACTTGTAAGCTCGACATAAAGCTCAGGCGTACGGAAAAATGATTAAGTTCAATTGTGTAGTTTTTTTAAGCTCAAGCTCATGGCTTCCAGATTTTCAAGCTCAGTAGTTTCAAACCCAAGCTCAGCAAAATTGAGATTTCTCCATCATTATTTATAAAATACATATTATTTGATTTCTATATTTTAAAGTAATACAATGAAATAATAAAGATATTTATTAAAGCTGTTTCGGTTCAACCGTAGGTTAATGAGGTCGGGTTCCGTATCTTGTCGGTTCGGATTGATTTTTTATTTGTTTGGTTCGGTTATAGTGTACTTATATTACACAAACCCGACGATAAACCGATAACCCGATTTACTACAAATGGATTTTTTCCTTAAGCTTATGTTCAAAAAAATAATTTTGTACATATTTTCACATATTAATTTTAAATAAAATTTTAAATTTGCTATAAATAGCACAATGAAATAAATATTATTTGCATAATTAATATTAGGAATCTAATAATCGATAATATTATAGGATTTCTGATTACTAAATATGTATATATCTGTTTATCGGGTTTTAGGGTTAACCCTCGGTTCGGTTCGGTTTCTATGCTTTACTCTTGCGTCTGTTCGTTTCGGGTCGGTTTTGTCGGTTTGTCTCGGTCCCAATTTTACTAGACAATAACAGCTCTAATATTTATAAAGTTTTTATTCATTTATAAATAATTTCGGACAGTCGTTATGGATATATTTAAAGCTCTAATATTTATTATCATACTTTATTTATATGATTCTATTCGTATTTGCTTTTAAAGTTAAATGTAAGCATAGAATGAAATATTAGGCATTTAAAAAATCAGGTAAATTTGATCTTTTTTAAAATATTATTGATATTTGTTGAAACTGAGGTGAATTGTCGAGATAATTTTTTCTTTGTTCATTCAAAGTTTGAAGACTGAATTACAGAGTGTATAAAAGGCAGTTTGATGGCCATAAGAAATTTAATTTTTAATATTTTATTTATTCATAATTGTAGAATAATAATCGATCAAATAAACGAAAGATTGGTTTGATTTGCATATTTTACGTGCTATAACGCTAAAGGAAATCAAACCAATTATGCAAATGAATAATTAATTGTATTTTTATATGTTTATAGATGTTGTTACAACATATTTTTTGGAATTTTTATCAATGCTTTTAAATATTCCGTAAAATATGAAACGAGCTTATAATGATCTAATTTTGTGTAAATTATTTGAATAAACACAAAAAACTAACATCAATCGTGTGCAGCCAACAGGCAATTACTTTTAACTCATTTAGAAACACGTAAAAGCAACAATTATAACATTAATAATATTCAAACATAGTTTAGATCCAAGAGTTAACGTGACAAACACAATCGCTATTACGTTAATCCCAGTTTCTAAAGTAAAGTTTTCTAAGTTTAAATAATGCATTATTATATAAATTATGATAAAGCGAATAAAAAATCGTAACCCAAAAAATTGCATTTCAAAATAGCTTAAAAAACAATCTTATATTGAAGTATTTTTTATTAAAGTATTATAAAACAAGAACGACATGCTCATCGAGAGCTGAGTTCTAATAGGTTAGTTTTTACTCATATTACTCATAATTTTTTATTCAATAGTTCGCACGATATCAAATCCCTTAATTAAGATAAAGAACAGATATGATCCCTCAATAAATATAAAGACTGCGGACACCAAGACAGGCAGACAGATGGTCAGACAGATATGGTCAAATCTATAAATTAGAATTCTTTACAAGAAAGTCAGCTAAAAACAATTTTTTTCTCTGATTAGAACTAAAACTGACCTAAATATTCTCTGAGCATAAAAGAACAATTTTCCATTTAATTAATATTTGTAATAGTATATTACATATATTATTAATACCTTTTTAATGTAGTACAATATATTCTGTTTAATTAAAACGGGTGCTTTAAAGCTTATTAGATTTATTAAAATAGCACATACAGTGTAACGGCTACTTTTGTTTAAAAAATCGATGAATAAATAAAACAGGTTTAATAAACAATTTCTGCAAAAAATGTCATATAAAAGAAAAACTAATATAAGTTACAGACAATCAAAACACTAAAGCCAACTAAAATAATAACGCGAACAATACATTTCTTCCACACAAAGCAATGATGTTATTTGAGCACATGTTTTCATATTTTATTTGTTTAATATTATTAAAAAATATTTGAATCGATATTTTTGTTGAAACTGCGGTGAATCGGCTTAAAATTTTATATAATAAAGCAATATGTTATTATGACCGCGTTTTTCAACAATAAAAAAATATAATATGTATCCAATTTTTATTTATCTAACCTTATGAAAAGAGAAAACCATTATATTCGCATTTATATTATTGATCATTAAAAGTATCATTTGTATGTCTATTTGTTATAATTATTGTTATTCATATTTCATTATAAACATTCTTTGCAATGTTTTCTTAAATCATTAAATATAATTAAAACGCATTAATTATGTGCAACATAATACTTAGATTAATTCAAGGTCCAACGTTCATAATTAAATATATTAAACATATAATCTTATTTGTTTAGCTGCGCTAATGTACCCTATTTCGCTGAATTTTTTATCCGTTACGTTTAGCATAATAAATACGAATAAATTGTATTGGTTTAACTTGTTTTATATTGCAGTTAAATACGAAGGAATCACAATTAATTCGAAAGTTAACTCAGTTTTTAATTTTCGAATTATTTTACTAAAATTAATAAATACTTAAACACTTTATAATAAAGGATTTCTTTTGTAAATTTCACAAAATTCAAAATTTTAGAAAAATGGTGGATATGCTTTTTTGGGGCTGCAGAGGGAGCTCACGGAATGCTCTGTTCGCTCAACCTATACATTTTGGAAATAAGATAAAGCACTAAACATTATTAAAGATTATTTTACTTTTAGAATTGAAGCCAATTGAAGATTCTTTATTTTATTGATAAATTATTTGTTTGCAACATATTATGCTATAAATTTTAATGACAAAAATCTAAGAACTGTCTAAGAATTTTAAATTTCAATTTTCAAAGTAAAAACACTAAAACTTTTATGCTTTATAAAATTAAGAAAATATTATATAATAGCACAAACCCACCTACTTATATAACATCAAATCGATATATTATGAATAATAAGCAAAAAATTATTTATGTATCACTAAATGTTTCCAAATAATCAATAGTTTCGTCAATAAAAATAATTTATAAGCTTTTAGCAAATTAATTCTAATGGATAATTTAAAGTTACTAAATCTTAAAAAAACTTCATAAAAACCTGTAATTAAATGTTGAATATGAAAATAGATGGGGAATGAAGTTAACGCTTGGGCGGTGTCCAACACGTATTATTTTATTTATTCATATAAATTGATTTGCGCTGTCTCTCGAAGCTAAATACTATACAAAACCAGACAAATCTTATACAGTATGTAAAAGCATTTAACATATCGAATAGTTGAATATCGCTAAAAATAGAACTTAACAATTACCATCAAAAACAGCTTAAATAAAATATTTATATTGGTTCACGTTTAATCTATTTATAATCTATAATGTAAATATATATCGGTGTTAAAAATATTTAATCTTCAAATAAAAATTGAAGACAACTTTTCTGACACTAAAAAATCACAGAAGCTTTGATTTTCCGAAACTTTTATTTTATTTCTTGATTGAACAAATTTATTAAGTCTAAATTTTTTAAACAAATATCCAAATAATAACATTTAAAATTATTTATAATAGTTATAAATAACGTTAAAATTAATTAAGATTTTTTAAATGTGCTGCACCGTGTAATTTTAATTACTCTTAAAATAACAATATTTTACGAATTATAGCGGTATTTGCTTATTTTTGTTACATTTCTTTTTGACGATTATTTTTCAAAATGTTCTTTAATGTTTTGTCTTACTAAAAATTATTATTAGTACTTTAGCGGTGTCTTTTAAGTATTTATTTTGTTAATGTTAATAATTTATTTACTAGTACTTAAATAAATTAATTTGCTTATATTGTTTTGGTTTGAAATTAGCGGAATTCTATTTTAGAAGCAATTATGAGAAAATAAATTAAAAATACCAAATATTTGGTTGCTTAATATTGTCTTAAAAAATAATGCATACTAAAAGTTTGCGAATTGCGATTCAATGGGGATTCTTGTGCTCCGATTCTACAAATATTACAACGAAAGTAAGACATTTTTTGTTTAAAACCCGAATCGAACCACGTTTGTCTGTTTCGTAAAAATCGATTTCGATTTACATGCACATTATCGAAAAACTTTAACTAAAAATTATTATTAAAACTCAAATCTAATGTTAATCTTACTCATCTATGATAATAGGATATTTAGAAATTAATTGTAAATCAATACATATCGATAATAATCGGAGACAATACTTTTTTTTAAAAAAGAAGAGCAATGTAAATTCTATAGTAAATTTTTAAGTATTCTAAAATTAAAATGTTTTTAAAAATTTATAACTTTTGACTTAAAATTTTATGAAAATTTTTGGTTAAAAATGTGAGGTTATGTTAAAAACTGTCCTCGGATTTCAACGATAATTTCACGAATTTAATAAAAATCTGAAAATCCGCTTAAAAATTCTGATTTATCGAACTAATAATATAAACTCATTTTAAATTTTTTATCATATTAAGAATATAAAATGTCGATTTCCGCTAAATTAATATCTCAAATAAAAATAATGTCGGATAATCCGAAAAAGTATCATCTCTGATAATAATGATTGATTTATTAAATTCCTTTAAAAACTTTAAAAGGTAAAAAGTTTTTATAAAATCATAGAATCGATTTGAACAAAAGTGCTCTGAATCAGTCGACTGATCATTGATAAATCGATAATGATGTGTGAGACAGTGTTGTTGTTTAGCTCAGATATTTATTACCAAAACTGTACCAATATTTCCAATAGCTATTTAAATTTCCAAACCGTATTTGCGTTACTTTTTAAGAATCAACATTTAAATTGATATAAAGCAGGATAAGACTCACGTTTAAGAAGTTCTAAATTTTATCATTTAATTATTTTACTCAAACTATGATTATAGAAACTATGTTTAGAATTTATAAATCAAATGAGACAATATTTTACAAAATACTTAAATATTTATATCTTACTAATTAATCATAGCTATGCTGCACTTCGATAATTTTAGTAATTGAATGAATATTCATTAAAATTACATTTTAATAAAATTACATTTCATATGTATAAAAGGATAGTAAATTATTTATATTTTTAAAACGGAGTACCCCTACCTTTTTAGGACTCGAATTATATATGTTGGCTTATTATGGATGATGACGAATATAAGGTCCCGTTTATACACATTTAAGATGAATTCTAGACTTTCATTTAACATTTATTTTATCAAAAAATTATTCAGAAAAAAGTATTAGCATATATATTTTCCGAAGATTAAAATGCAAATAAATAAACCTTAAATTCAAAATAAACTTTTGTACAAATTTTTGAATGAGATATAGAAAGTAAATTTTAAAATTTTTAGTTTTATATTCGATCCGCAATATCATAGAACACCTTTCTTTCATAATCAGTTTCGTTTTGCATTGCTCTTTGAAAAGATCGATCAGTATTTCGCGTGTGTGACTGTAATGCATTGTATGTAATATTCAAATTATGTCTCATATCTTGTCAGATTCGTGAACTAAATTATTTTTTATTCATATTGATTTTTTTGTGTTCAAATAATGTCTAATTACCATTTAATATGCAAATATACAGCATAAATGTATAGTATAAACCATATTTTAAAAAATCTTATTCTAAATAATACTCCCAGTAATACGTAATTGTTAGTTAATATTTAGCAAATCAAAGTAATTTATGACATATTTTAATAGCAAAAGGAAATTGAATTTTTGCTAAGAATTTTTTCGCTCGCTATTTGTAAACAGTTGTCGGTTGGTTTGATATAATATATCTTACCGTTTTATTCATATTATATTCTTTGCGAGCTTTGGATTTTAAACGCTCCATAAAGTTTGAAAGAGAGCAACAAAAATATATTGTCGTGTATAATACTATTATGCATACATTGCACAGTACAGTCACCATAAACAGAGTCACTATGTGTACTGAATTAAGTTATGTTCGAGGGGTAAAATTTTTTTGACTAAAAAAGTCAAAAGAATTTTTGTCAAAGAATTTTATTTTTTTCTCAAATTTAAATTTAGTGAATATAAGAAAAAAGTGTTTATTAATTTTCTGCATGTGTTAAAAGCATGTGAAATTACTTATTTAATTAGAAATTATTTTTATTTAAATTATTTTGTGATGATTTCTTTAATCTTCACATGTAAGAATTGTTTATATAAATTAAGTTTTTATAAAGAATATTAGCCAAAAAATTGTTAACGAATATTTAAAAAATTTAAATATATAAAGAATGAACACAGAATTTTACTAGTATTCACGAAGAAAATTTTTTTAAATATTCAAGTTTTGTAAACAAAAGTTTTACTCCTTGGTTATGGGACTTGTTTAAAATACATGCTTCACTTGGGAAGCATTCATGATTTGGATTGATGATCATCTTAATACGTTTCACCTAAAATAAGAAAACTATGTTTTCAGGTTTAGCTTATACCAAGTCTGCCACTATTACTGGAATTTGTAAAGATTAAAATAACTTTTTAATCTTCATTTTGGTATAAATTTGTATTATTTCGTAAAATCAGGTAAAATACTTGTAAATGACTTTTTAAAACTATTTCTTAACTTAATATTAGTAAAAGATTTATTCTGGAGTCTATATACGATTTGGTCAAATAATCCATGTTCAAAGTGGATGTTTGACCCTTATATTAAAATATTCTGGATTTTAAAATTAATAATAAACCAAAATTAACACTTTATAATATTGAATATTAATGATTTTCAAACTTATATAAAATTTTGTTAAATCAGTAAAAGTAATCTGTATCAATAGATTTATATACTGTATAATTATATGTAAATATTATTTCCAGACCAATTTCTGTTTTATAAATTCCGGGTTAAGAGTTGGTTACGGACTTTTATAAGAAATATAAATCGCTGAATACCGTACGTTTTTATTTCGAGTCTCACTTTTAAATAATTTTGCTAAGGTTTGGACTAATAAAGGAAAATATTTTTT
>JAQGAW010003480.1:0-12462 GCA_034698025.1 Phthiracarus crinitus | reverse complement strand
GGTCACACGTCTTCGACAGGATTACTGTCGCGAACTGTCGAATGGACACAATCAACACAGACTTCATCTGTAAGTACTGTTGATTTGAATTCTTGGGAACGCGTTTCGATTGCATGGATGCATACAAGCAATTATGTCGTGTCACCAATTATTCCGATTTCTGAACCACCAGAGGGTATAGAAGATTATAAGCTGAATAACGTTATTCCATCGAACATAATATATGACAGCCGAAGAGCTAACGATTACGTGAAAGTAGTGCGCCGTATAAATGGTTTGGAAAGCGCTTACTATTATATGTTTTGTCTGAAGCAAAACAGCGCTACAGTTCAGCAAAACACATGGCATTATCTCCAACAGTTGCGTAAGGATTCGGACGCGGAATTGAATGTATTTTCGGTAACAAAAATGGGTTACAGGCGTCACGATATTATTGTGCCACTCATTCCGGAGCTAATATTAACTGAAATGGCAAGCCTTTCGAATATGGGATTTAAGACTATTTATAAGGGATTGAGTCAATATCGCGTAAACTTTGGCGAATCGAAAACCAATTTTACTTATTATCTGCAGTCAGCTGTCAATTACATTAAGCAGTTTAACGAAGCGTTTGATTATGATTATTATGTGAACATTGTTTATCGCGCGAACAGGTTTAGAGACTCTCCAGTATATGCAGAGATCGCTTATGTCGACGAAGAAGGAGATAAGAGGCAGAAAGGTTTAATGCTATACTCAATTGAGTATCACTTCATTCGATCAATGGAATTATCTGCAATAATGCTATATATCAAGTCAGCGGAAGATATCGTTTGGCAACAAAACCTCAATAATAAGAAAATTGCGTACAAATTTAGAGGTAATAAAATTTCAAGTGAAAAGCAATACGATTTAAGTCCACGTGACAAACAAATGGCTTCACACGTAACAGCGTTTGTTCGAGCTTTGATGCAATACATTAGCGAAGAGCACTCAAAGTATAATAAAAATGCGGGAACAGTTAATTTAGATGCTCTGTTAATGTTAGATTTGACTAAATTTTGAAAAAGTATTCAATTACTTAATACGTAAAATCGATAACGAAAAAGACACTGAAAACGTTAAACAGAAAGCGATTGTTAAAGAAATGCTATTATTCACGCTTACCTGTTGGACCGAAACCGAAAATTTGCAAGAATTGTAATTTGCTTTAATGAGATGCGTTACGGGAGTTATTATTCGTCAAAACTTGTTGACCCGAATGGAGAAACATAACCTCAGATTTGGTTCATTGAAAATGTGCGCTTCATTACGTTGTATGGAAGAGTATTTTGATAACTTCTATGAAAAGCTTAAAACTCACGCGAAATGTCACGGAGAAATTGGTAAAGAGATGGCAAATGCAGCAAATATGTGGTTACAACCGATTATTGATGAAATGTATGCAAACAACGCCAATGATAAGCAAACTCGAATTTATATTAATTGGCGAAACGATTTTGATGGCGAAAATAAATTTTATTAAAACGCTAATAAAATGGTTAATGGATACGTTTATGATGGAATTAATCGTTTATACGATTATGGAATATTTAGAATTTCGGATTTTGAACGGATTGATATGTCGTTACAATTTAGAGAAATGGAATCGCAATCATCAATCGCGAGCGAAGTCTCAATGATAAGTGCGAGCTCTGTGTCCGATGACCCGATGTTTGAAAATAACGAAAAGTATCGCGAAATACGAGAATCAGAAAATGATTGTCACGTTCACGGACTGCGAACACGAAACAAATAAATCCAAATGCAGTTTATATTATTTCGTAAAACTATTTCATTTTTCTTTATTATTATTTTTTTGCGAAATAATTTTTCATTTTTCTATTTTTGAATTTAAATTTACGTTTTAGAAATTTTCTAAATAATAGATAATTTCTTCACTAGCCGTGGGTAGTGTTGTACGCGATTAGCAATCATAAAGCCAACACACCTATAAAAATGAAAAAATTTATTAATTAGTTGAAAAAGTTTTATACTTTACGCGTCGATACCTGAAAATAAGAAAAATTTTAGTTCAGTCTCTAATCAGCACTTATACTCAGCTGTTGTGTTATACTCTTTAAGCGTTTTGTAATTTCAATAAATTGATTTTATTTTGATATATTTTGTGATTTATTTATTATTTAAATAATAGATTTAAATCGGAAGCGATTTAGTTATTTATTAATAAACACTGTAAGCAGTGATCACATAAGTTTTAAATTTATTGTGTTGTCAGGACTTGTTGGTAACGTTGACGGACATTCGTTGTCGAACCGAACACAATTACGCAGGTCTTTGTACGACCCCTGTGTGACAGATCGGGACCCGACGTTAACGCGTGAACCACCGATCAGTCCACAACAGATATAAACCCAAATCCAATTATATGTTAATAATATTAGTGTATATATATATTCTTTAAGTTAACCAAATTTTGTTAAAATCCTACTGTACAAACAGTAGATACTGACCCAAACCCAATTAGTAGTGTAAACTACCCAAATGTATTTTTTTGATAGTTATATTAAATTTTGTTAAAGTTGTATTATGCAATCGTATTTATATACCATAAATACAACTTAGGGAACAATGACTGAGCGTATTAAATAAAATTCTTAAATGATTTTAATTGTAACCATTATTTATTAATTCATATATGAAATAAATGAATTTAGATAAATACCGATACATATTATTGAAATGTTAAAAAAGGTATAAATTTTTAACTAATTAAAACTATTAATTACTTATATAAAATTAAAAATCGAAATCTAATATATGAAATATTATATATAATTAAAAATAATAATAAAAGGAATAAAATCTTAAATTTAATAGTCCTAAGATTTTATTCAAGAGCAAATTAACCGATAATTTAAAGATAGGATTATAATTGAAATAAAATAATCTAAAAATTATTATTTTCCGGTACGCCAGACTTTTGTCGAATAATCAAGTGAATCTATATTCAAACCATCGATTTTATTCGGTAGAAAACGAATGCAGCGAATATTAAACAATCCTTAGAGGCTTCTTGATTTCCATAAGTAATATGCAATTTCGAATTCTTAGCGCCACAAGCTTCCATAAGATCACTTACTTCTTTAGGAATGGTTTTGTTTGCTCTTTCCTTAACATGCGGCTCAAACATATACACTTATAACATTATTAGAAAAATTAATAATTGATTTACATTATATATATATATAAATAATTACTTTGTCAATTCCCAGTCTCTCCTTTCAACCATAAAACCCTAACATGGCTAAACGACTCCTGATCGATATTAGTTCCGTTAAGTGTTATTATTAGAACGAAAGCAGTTTTCCCATCATTAGCAGCTTTAGTAATTAAACCCCGAATTAAACGCATATCTTGAAGTAATAATTACTATTATTTAAAGTCTCTCTCACTCTTGCCAAATATTTTTTGTTCGTTGCATTTGATCCTAACAATTGAGTTAAAATCGAATTGTGTTGATCATTTATAAAACTATCCCACCGTTCTTGAACGTCCTTTCAAAATAACAACTTTAAATCGTCCTCAAAAAGCTCTTAATTACTATATACAATAAATTAAAATTGAATTTTTACCGATTTAAAATAAAATAATTAATATCATATAAGTAAGACATTTACTATAAGCAATGAAATCAAATACAGCTCTACCAAACTTATTAATTAACTCTAAGTTTCCTTTGTTTACATTCACATCAATTAAATCATTCACAATATCATTTGCGGGACTATTCAATCTGTATATTTCTGTCGGGTTTGCATAGTCATCGATTTATATTAATGCCCCTTGAGATTTAAAACCACGTCTCAGCCTTTTCATAGGCTCTTTTTCATTATCGAAGGCTTTTAAAGTCCCATCACTTATATTTTCAAAATGGAGAACGGTATTTTAATTTTCTTTATGATGTTTCCATTTTACTTCATACGTAGTTTTAGTTTTCTTACGGACAATTTTTGCAGCATGTTCAAAACGTCTACCTTTCATAAAACGCTTTTCCATACAATCTTTAAAATTGGGATCGTCAGAGTCAGACTAATTAATAAAATAATTAGAATAATAAATATTATAATTAAAATATTGTTAACATTACTGATTCAACTTCTTCCTGAAATGGTGGTTGTAATACACGTGCGCGTGATTTAGGATTTACATTTTTAGTTTGTTTAGGAATAAAAACAGTATCTGAACTCATTTCAATAGGCGGTGGTGTTGATTCCTGAATTCGACCTGTTTGTTTAGTAATTGGTCTTTTTGACGGTATTTTCGGTATTTTTGACGGTATTTAGTAATCGGTCTTTTTTGACGGTCTTAGTGACGGTATTTTCATACATTTTTAGTCCTGCTTTAGTTTTTAATCTATGTTGATATTTGTTTTTGTGGAGCTTCAGTAGTTTTACATACTTTATATTAGAATAAATTATAAAATATTTAATAAATATTATTGAATATAACGAATACCATAACACTATTGTTACGCTTTTCCAAATTTTCAACTCGTTTACGCTCACTTATGTGTAACTCTTTGAGTTGTTCTAGTTTCCGAATTAGCTTTGTATAACTATTTAACTAATTATTATAATCTGTAAGCAGAGACGCTTTTTTTAAGAACGGGGTAAGGTAATGACACCTTTTAATTAGAATAAACCTTATCTTAACTGACACTGTATCGATGTTAGAGCAACAGATGTTAGAGCCATTTAAACTGTCACATAAATTCGTAAACTTAAATTGTATTCAATTTTTAACTTATGAATACAACGGAAGCCATAAATGTCACATAAATGTGTGAGACTAAAATCGTATTTCATGCCCCAATTTTTCTATTTGTGGGAAAAATTACGTAACAAAATAACTTCCCAATTACCCAATCTTGTTTCTAAGCGTTTCTACAAACTTTTTAAATTAAAATTGTATATTGAATCTAATACTCAATTATAAAATCATTTTGATAGTTATATTAAAACATATTTCTTAAATAATCGAGTTATTTGAAAATTTTTTGCAAATAAAGTTAGAAAAATATTATTATTAAAATTAAAAAAATAAATAATTGAAATATAGAGAAATTTAATAAAAATAACAATATAAAAATTACATATTACCCATTAATCATTATCATTAACTTAATATTTAACTAATTTTCATATTAAGAACTATATTTTATAAATTATAATTAATAATTATTATTTATTATTAAATTTAAACAATGTTAAATCCGAAAGTTTTTAGAAAACTTTGTTTTGTTTTATAATAAATTTTAAAAGATCGAAATTGAAATGTAATTGAAATTAAAAAACTCATATGGAAAACAACACTATTTGAAATTATTATAGTATAATTTGTTTAACCACAGAGTTATTATTTTTAATGTAGATGCAGCATTGGGTTAGGTCAACGTGTATGAACGGGGTTTAAAATACCTTCAACTTTTCTTTTACTTCAAGTTAAATTTAAAATTCAATTAATTTTTCTTTTAGTTTTACTTCCAATGTTAAATTCAATTCTAAAACCGTTTTTCTTTCACTCTTTTAATTTAACTTTTTCTTTTTACAAAAATTTTCATTTTACTTTCTTTTACTTTTTCTTTCACAAATATTTTACATGTTATTTTTATTTTTATTTTTCTTCAAGTAATAGAAAAAGTAAAAAAATTGATAACTTTTACATTTACTTCCAAGAGTAAAATCAACACTGAAACAAGCTCAGTGGAAATGTATTTTCCAATTTTGTTAATTATTAATTAGATATTTTACTAAATATTGAAGATCTTAAACAAATACAGCTTATAAATTTTGAAATAAATTACATTTTTAGTTTTGTTGTATCGTTTTAATATTTTGTATTTTAATTGTATTTTTATTTTTTTTACTTAAATAATTATTTTTATTATATTTTGATTTAGATTTTAGTAAAATATTAAATTTTTATAGTATTTTCAATGATAAGTTCTAATTTGATTGTATTTTGATTCTGATTAATCAAAATCAAAATACGAAATATAATTTGATTTTCAATTTAATTTTAAAAAGTTTTTTAAGATATTAAAATAATATTTGTTGCAAATTGATTCGATAATTCAGAATAATTAATAATTTTTATTAGAGTTGATTTATTGTTTTGATATTTGAATTAAATCAAAGTGAAAATCAAATTAATTACGAATTTTAATTTCTATAAAATAAAATAAAAATACAATCAAATTATAAAATAGTTTCGAAAAAACAATCTATTACAATATAAATGAAAATATTTATTAAAAGTTCAACATCAAATAGAAAATCACAAATAATAATTACAGAAGGAATTTAAGAATTAGATTATTATTCTTAGGAAATTTTATGTTCATTATTGGTCATAATTTTAACATTTAAAATAAAAGTAACTTTTAATCGAATGAATGGATAAATAATTCTAAGATAAAGAGCAAACAGTGACTCATTAAACTGAATCAAATCTAATTTAAGTGAAAGCAATCAATAATTATAGATTTTATCATTAGTTTCATTGCATGCGAATTTGAAACAATTTAATCTGAAGTAAGTATTACTACATTGCATGCTTTTATACTTAATATTGAAACTAAATTGAAATTTATGAGAAATAATTCCAAATAAGAAAACATTGAAATACAATATATCAGTGAAATACTGATTTATTGGAACAAAAAACCAAATGATACCACATTTAAGTGATGCAGCTATTAAGCAATGAATGCAACAATTGTTTAATTGCATACGATATTAAACCAATACTATACCACTATATGAGTGATGCCAGCATTAAATAATTGTAGTTTAGTTAAGAATTAAATTATTTTAAGTTAATTTTTGTTCTTGTTAATTATGTTTAAGTCTTAGCTTATAAGTATATATAATTTTAGTAGTTAAGTTAAGCTATAAATTGTAAAAAACGAGTGAACCGAGCCGTCAACAACCTAAAAGAGCGGCAAAGAAAGACATCGATTATAAAATATTGAACACTTAAAGCCCAAGAGTTACAAATCTCACTGAAAGTGAAAAACTGTTTAACAGTGAATATAATCGCTTAACAAAAATTGATATAAGCGATAACATAACAAACACTGCTAATAATATTGAAATAGACTTAAATAGTGAATCTAAAAACGAAACAATGGCATCAAAGGATCCTAAGTTAAGGTATTTAAAACAATATTTGTAAAAGTAAAAACTGCTTAAAAACAAAAATAAAATATAGTTATGGAACAATATAACATATAATTAATAATTTGAAAACCAAAAGAATATAATAAAGAAAGATTTGACTTTACTATTGAATTAAAATAGAATATAACACAATGTAAGCTCATTATGAATGTTCATACTCTTTCTTGTTTTTATTATATTAATAAAGTGATTGGAGTCTATTTTATTAAGATAGGAGTCTATTTATTGGAGAAATTGGCTAAAAATGAGCTAAAATGGGCTATAATAATGTATAAAAAAGATATTAATATTGTCTATAAGTTTCAAATTATAAACTAAAAGTAAACTAAAATTTGGTTAAAATAATCAAAATGGCTTTAATGTCTATTTAAAAATGATAAAAATGTACCAAATAATGTTTAAAATAACATAAGAAATTATAAAGGACTACTAGAATATTATCATAAGGTATTTTTAATTTACAATAGATGATAAAAATATAAACCATAATTTAAAAATTTATATAATTAATAATAATTATCTTGCATTCTTTGATACAATCATGAATTACAAATTTTATAAAGACAAAATTATAGTAATGAAATTTAAAAATTCGTGTAATAAAAAGAGTCATGCAAAACTTATATAATAAAAGATTCATGGGATTATATTCGTCAATAATTTGTCAAACGTTTTTTCAAAAAATTTCCGATAAAATTAATGATGAATCATTAAAACAAAGACAGTTAATGTTGAAATATATGATAATTTAATTACATTATTAAGATTATTTGATTAGGTAAAACAAAACGGATAAATATTCTATAAACTTTAATTTTGTTACAAATTATTTTTATTTACTTAACATTAAATTTGTAAATGATAATAATTGGATAATCACAAAAATAATGGTATAAATTTTTCGTTGTTTTCATAAAGAGAAATAGATCTTATGGATTTTAAAATTTTTATCTATCCATATTTACGTAAGAATTATTAATATTAAATAGAATTATAATTTATTAAGTATTATAATTTTATATTTTTCTTAAAATATTTTTAGGTTACTTTAATTTTTCTTATTCTTCAAAAAATAAGTATGATAAAAAATATTACTTATTCCAACACTATTTTATATATAATTATTA
The DNA here is from genome assembly GCA_034698025.1 of Phthiracarus crinitus. Classification (NCBI taxonomy): domain Eukaryota; kingdom Metazoa; phylum Arthropoda; class Arachnida; order Sarcoptiformes; family Phthiracaridae; genus Phthiracarus; species Phthiracarus crinitus. The sequence continues at coordinate 4,112 of JAQGAW010003480.1, read as the reverse complement.
TATGTAACAATCTTTTTGAATTTTTTTACTTATTTTGTTCATTGTAGATTTGAAATTTTCCAACATTTGTTGTATTAGCAATATTTACAATGCTTTAGCAAAGCTAAGAAATTTTTTAATTATGCAGAACTTGGAATGCGAAGAATATATATACAATTAATAATATTTATTTAATTGATTCTAATTATTCAAAACAATTAATATAAACAAAGGCTTTATAAACTATAAATTTATTTGAAGATAAATCCTATACAATCATTTTGAATTTTATTAAACTTCTATAAGGATCAAAGATATAATTGTTATAACCTAATAATAATGTAATTAATATAAAATATTATCCAGGTTTGGATTTCCAAAACATAAATTAATGATTTTTGAACTAAAATTAAAACATTATTTAATTTATTATTTACTGCTTAATAATTAGTATTTTATTAAGTTCGCTTATTTTTTTAGAGCACTTAAGCAGTTCTTTTACATTTTATTTAGTGTTTTTCAATTTGAAATTTTTAATTTAAACTATCTTGCTTTTAGCTTTTCATATTTGATAAAATTTAGTTCACTTACTTTCCGTTACAATTTTAATTTCAATTTACTTTTACTTTAGCTTAAAAAAATTAATTTAATTTTGCTAAATTTCACTTTTGCTTTTGTATAAAACTTAGATTTCAATAGAATTTCGCTTTTGCTTTCTAAATTATATAAATTATTAACTTTAACTTTTGCTTTCAGAACATTTCGCTTTTTTTATATTTTTATTTCCATTAGACTAGACCGAAATTGTGAACGAAGCGGATTTAATTAATTAAAAATAAGTCTAAAACTTAAATTAGTCATACCATTTAGGTGTAATAAAGATACTATTAAATTTAACGGTAAATACAAAATAAAAAACAAGTACGAAACATTCATAATAACTGTTTTGTGATTATTTAATTTTTTATCACTTTTTTTTTAAATATTATTATACATTTGTGGATATGACAAGATTTCTTAATTATATAGCTATATTTCATCTATGCTGCAAATGCCACTCAATTTCGATATTTTTTGATATTAATAGACTTTTGCTGCATATTCTACTAAATTTCGTTATTTTATGATATACATTTGCGTAATATGCACGTAATATTTTGTAGTTATTATAGACGCTTATTTAAATCGACATGTGCCACTTTATAATGTGGATTAATCAAATCAAATTCAATTTAATTAAAATTAATCGTTATAAAAATTTAATTTTAACGCAATATGCTATAACATAACGGAATAGGCCGCAGTTTGAAATGTTCTAATTGTAATTTATGATACTGTTTACAGATATTTCTTAATAAAACAACGGAATATGCCACAATGGTAGTATATTTTACCCCCTCTTCTAGCCGATTATGAAATTGAATAACATGTAATTCCGATTTAAACTTATGTTAAAAAATATTAATTTCTTGCCGAATTTACATTGATTAACATTGGATTCCCATTCAAAACAATGATAGAATCTCATGCCGACTAAAGAATAACATGAAAATCCTATTAATACAATATATAATAAATAGAAATAAATATAAATACTTTTTAAAAAATAAAAAAATATTTATTTAATACAAAACATGTACTTTTACACTAAAATATTTTCTATTATTTTACGACTCATAAGCACACTATGTTTTCTTTACTTTACCCTCTTATTGTTGTTACTCTCGCGCAAACTTATTGAGATAATAACTTATAGTATTATTGAATAAAAGAAAGAAACACATACAGTAAAAACAATTTATAGTAAACTAATTTGTTTTGTGAAAGCAAATATAAAAATATTATAAATTTAAATCTTAAATAGTGTCTAAAAATCCTAAAAAGTAATCTTTGTTTTGACGTTTCATTACTCGTCTCCATAAATATTCAAACATGTGAAACGTTAAGTTCTATTTGGGAATACCCCCACGACCGAAAGTTCTCTTAAGTGATCGCCAGTTTGATTCAATCGTTTGCGTATTTGTGCTTGTGGATCAATAAAATTCATTTTATGATTTACTGTTAAATGGGTAAATCCTTAAGAATTCAGGCAATTATACCCGCGCCACAAATCAGTAATAATTGTAGTACCAGGTGCTACGTGTTTCTCAATGATAGAAAACAGAGTTTCAGCATCACGTTTATTGTTTGGACAGACATCCAACCGAAAATTACCGCCACGTAATTTATTATTATCATTAATTTCAATAATACCAAGAACCCATTGACCCTCTACAAGCCTACCTCTATGATACTTTTGTTTTCCCACTTTAGTTTCGTCAATTTCCACAGTTTTTCCATTTCCACAAATAAGTCCTTTTCAATTAACTACATTAGATAATTTTAGTTATACATAAATTACCCTAACCTAACCTAACCTAACCTAACCTAGCTTAACCTAACCAAACCTAACCAAACCTAGCTTAACCAATCCAAACATAGCCTAAGATAACCTAATTAATCAAACACATGCCTAACAATGAATAAAATATGTTTACAAAACTTTTCAAGAATACCTTTAGTATCAAATAGTTTGTCATCCACATGTAACAAATTTCTCTACTATGTTTTAGCCAATTACATATTGTTCGATCAGAAGTTTTAATATCTAAGTTTGAATTTTCTCTTTTTATCGCTTCATAACTAGTCTCTCCATTTGCAAACTTATATATGAAAATCAGAATTGACTTTATGCCAAAATTTGATTTATAAAATAATGTGTCCTCGAATATTGATTTTTGTAAGTCATGTCTATGTGGTTCCTGTATTTGACATCTCCAAAATGCTGTGTTGCCTCTTGAGTTTAAAAGCATATCATTGGAACATACTGTGCATTGCTTAGAATTAGCTAATATTCCTTTAGACTGACACCATAAAACAATTTCTTTAATATCTTTATGTAATACTTCCGATAGCATTAAAAAATTAAACATTTTTAATAGTACTTTACAAGTATTAATTAAGAAAAACTGATATTTTCTAAACAGAATAAATTTGAAATTTATAAAAATGAAACAATTGTTTAAAGTGCGTGCGAATTTGTATATAGTGTTTACTGTAATAAAAGTTTAAGAATTAATACGCGTGATAGTTACAACATTTAGAGGGTAAAGTAAAGAATATCCTTATTTTTTGATATTAATAGGCTTTAACAGAATATGTCACTATTTAGTTATAACAGTTAAACTAATAAAGACGGCAATTCACTTTATAAAACTTCTCACTTATGGTTTTATTTCACAATTGTTTTTATAAAACAGGTAAATGAATTTAAAAACGAGGCAAAACTTTTATTGCAATACTATGTTTTTACACTAAGTTTCATATTGTATTGGTTAATTCAAAACAAAACTTAAAATGAGTGAATTAAATAATAATAACTCAGAAACAACAATAATAATTGAATTAAACTCAAAAACTCTAAAATATAATAGAAATATACAAATTAATTAAAAAATTTCTATCATCGATAAAAATAACTGTAATTTATACGTAAACAAGTGCCTGAATAAAATGAAATAAATAATGAAGATCTTATAATTAAGATATGTTGAATAATTTAAATTTTTTATTATGTTAAATATTTTTTCTAGTCTTACTATATTTACTTAAAAATCTATGCGTTTAATTATCGAATTAAATATTGCCACAAGAACTGCAAAGAATATTGGCGAATGATTTCAACTACAATTAATTTCTAAAAAAAATGAAGTTATTGTTTATTGTTTATGAACTGTGAAACATTAAAAATTTAAATAAATGATATAAGTATAAACTTTATATTTATAGCTTTTGGATAAGGAATTAGAAGTTTTATATATTATCATAATAGTAGAATATTTAGAATTTCATCAAAAATCAAAAATATTTCCGATAAATAAAATTTTTTTATTTAAATTTATTTTTTTTAGTAAAATCATATATTTCAAAATTATGGCTTCAAAATGAAAGCATTTTCAAATACCTAAATCAAAGTATCAATATTTTATCTGATTTTCATATATATTGATTTGGTATTCTGTCTGTCTGTCTTTCTGTCTTTCTGTCTTTCTGTCTTTCTGTCTTTCTGTCTTTCTGTCTTTCTGTCTTTCTGT
>JAQGAW010003479.1:0-12465 GCA_034698025.1 Phthiracarus crinitus | reverse complement strand
AGACCACACGCTCGTTCTTCGATCGTCAGGTATATGTTCAATTGGCTTAAAAAGGCTTTGAATGCTGCCCAGTATTCCACTCTATGTTCGATTGGTACCAGTGCTGCGGCTAGTGGTAGTTCACTCATAAGTAATTTTTAATTTCGCTTTTTATTGGAAGGGACGATATTTAGTTGATATAATAAATGCTTGATTAATTTCTGTTGGGATATTTGTTTCCTCTTTTACTAGAAACAGTTTTACCACTCGTTGGTTACGTGATCTACATGCTTTACTACCGTAGTATCTACTAGTGAATGATCGTGTGCAGGTAATTTTAATATTATATTTTACTATGTCTTTTCTTTGTGTCTTCTTTATGTGATTTATTATTTCGCGCCTTAATTTGTAAACTAAACCATGATTTGTTACTGACAACTTGTCTTTACTGTCCCAAGTGAGTTGTAACACTGCGTTCAAAATCTGAAGTTGGTGTTTACGTTCTTTGTTACTTGGAATCCACAGTTTGCCTTTTGTAACTTTTGTGAACAGTTCACTGATCTTTCGTTGTCTTACACACTTTTTGTTGGCACATTTTTCGAAGGTACAGCAATCGCAATAACAACAACAACTTTTATTATCGGCCAGTTTTTAACGAAATTATGGATTAATTTTATAGTTATTATTTCGTAGCGCTTAATTCATATGTATCACTTTTTAGTATAATAAGTCGTGTGACACTTCAATATCCGCTAAGAAACATCTTATATATACTCTTCGGTGTTGGGGTCTTCTTTGACACTAAATGTTTTTACCACCTGTTGTCTTAACAGTCTGAACGCTCTTTTACCGTATCGTTTGCTTATTATTGATCGCGTGCGTATTATTTTTATTTTATATTCTAAGATGTTTTTCTTTAGTATTTTTCGCAAACAATTTATAATTCTGATTCTCAAGTCGTTCACTAGAAGTTGATTGTTTATTGACAATTTGTCTTTTGAGTCCCAAACAAATTTCAAAACTGCGTTTAATATCTGGAGTTGATGTTTAAGTTCTTTGTTACCTGGAATTCGCACTTTTCCTTTTGTCGTCTTTTCGAACAGCTCAATAATTGCTGAACTTACACACTTATAATTGTTAAATTTAATTATTGTTTTGATTTAAACAATACTTAATATACGCACTTGTTTACACTATACACTGTACTGTGAGTGATTCTCGTTTCAAAAATAACGGTCACAGTATAAGTTTTGTTTCTAAATGCTATATTCGCGACATGTCTGTTCTTAATTGTGCAATACTTTTATAAAACTTTTCTCTTTGTTTGCGCCTTTTTCTCAGTTTCAGGTTTCGTTTATTTGATTTATAAGTGCGCGCTCAAAGTTTTTAATATAATTTTTGCTTACCTTACGTGATGGTTTGAACAGCTCTTGAGCCCCCAACACGCTATTTGTGTGTGAAATTTGTTGTGAAATATATTGAGTTTCTTACTATTCTTCTCGATTTCTCCTAATCAGTTCCAGAGTTCGTCAGTTTTTGTAGTGCTTTGTTGTTTGTTGATCACGAACACAACACTGCACTAAAAAAAATTTTTTGTCCTTTTTCGTCTGTCCTGAACTGATGGAACAGATCAGAATCCCGGACCGTGTACCCAAATGTAATACGGCTTTTAAGCTACGCTATTACTTGTGCACTTAAGTTAATTTGATTTTCGGGTTCGTTGTCTAGGGTTTAATTGTGTAGTTAATTGAGTTGTGAATATTGAATGAGTTTATAGTCAAATTTTGCGTAAATAACTTTAATGGGTTGTGTTCGAAATACAAAAATTACTGTTATTAGCGAAATGACAATGTTTTCTCGTATAAATGATATTCAAAATAATAATAATATACGTATAAAATTATTGGTTAAACTAAATAATTAATCGATATAATAATAATATTTAAATTGAAGTAATTATGAATAATAGGAACTGAATTATTATCAAACATTAATACAGTATCTCAATGACACAATATTCAATTTAGAGTGGACACTACTTTCTTCATGCCCTACACTTTCTGAACACTGATGACACTTCAATACTGTTAACTTAATGTTGAGGATTTGGCGGACAATTGCACTATACGTCGAACTCTTGAATTATATCGATAACTGACTTTTTATATGTGAACGAAGAAAGAACTCTAATACTAATACTGACTTAATTTGCCGACCGTTGCACGCGTTTTTATACCCTCCGATATCCGCTTTTGCTCCCTTACTTCGAGGATCCCTCTATCGAAGTGTCATCACTAGTTTCCTGGGCGGCAAAGGGTTTCAAAGGTGATGGAGTTCTTTGTATCACACTGTCACCGACTTTATAATTGAGAAAAGTAATAAAAGGGAACGAAAAACAAAATAATAAAAAGTAATAATTGTGAGTAACATATGTCATTTCTTTGAGTTGTTTTAATCGTTGTTTTCGTCGGTTGTGTCCGACTGCTGGCGATTCACTTCCCACGCTTTGGCGGCGTCGTCCGCGATTCCGGTGCGCTCACTTTCCGTGACGAGTAGCTCGATTCTGCCTCTAAAGTATTCTCCGGCCGTTATTTTCTTCTCGTTTTCGCTTAGTTTTACAAATTAGCCATTTCTCCCGAATATATCGAACATACCTGCCAATTTGAATAATCCTAATGTTGTGTCAATCATTGATATTACATTATTGTCCTTATGGCAGTAAAACGTGACTTTGTCGTAGTCGTGTTTGGTTCCCACGCAAACTGAATTCATAACGTAATCTTTATCCTTTGTCCCAAACCCATTTTACTAAATGCCGCTTTGACTTTTTGGATTGTTTTCATTTTCCTTTTCGTGTATGATAATGTCGGTGTGTCATCGGTCTTTCTTTTGTTACTACCATTGTTTCTATCTTAACTCGATTTCGATGGTTTTGACGACATTTTCTCGATGACTTCTTGTTGTTTTTTCACGTGTTTCCGATGTTCGTACAAATTTGGATATTTGGTGTCTGGATTTTTTAAGCTATCTATATCGCGCTTGATATTGAGATGGTGGCTGTAAACGAATTCGTCACTATTAATGTCGTATTTCTCACTCACTGTTTTAAATAATGCTGCATATGTAGTGATGCTTTGGCGAAGTAACTGCTGCCCTCTTTTTGCTGTGTCGATCCAACTCAAAGTTATTGGCAGCACATCTCTGATTGCTAGACCTGGTAATTGCTTTATAATCTCTTCGTCTGGTTTTATTCTTTCCCTGTATAATCTTCGCAATGTTTTGTCAAAATCGCTTAATTTTTTTAGATCCAGCACCATATTATTTCCTAATCTTTGGCTATTGATTGACACATTTTCGCGTAAAAACATTAGTTGGTAATAAGGATTATAATGTTTATCAATTATCTGATCCTCTTTCGGACTTCCTATGAATGCCAGTATTTCGTCATAATTTTTGCACTTAAATACATCGATTTCGGATAAGGATGTTGGTCTGTTTAAACAATATTTCACATTTGACACGAAGTATTTGTGTAATTTTATTAAATCGATTTTTCTGCTCTCTATTATAGATTCTAATGATTGTTTCGATAAGTCCTTTCCTTTCGGTGATATTTTCTTCATTCTTAATATGCTTATCGTTTCTTTTGGTATTCTAACCACCGATGGATTAGGAATTGCGCTTAATGCTGATCGCTATCCTCTCAACATTGTTTTACCACCTTTCAGACCAACAATTTTTTTGTGGTGATTGTTTTGATCGGCACTTTGTTTTGTCGTCTAAATTAATATGTTGTGGCGATTGGCTGTATCGTTCAATTTCTTGTTCCGATAACATTTTTAGCACTATTTCTGGTGATCGTTAGTCACATGTTTCTTTGATTAATTCCTGATCACTATTATCGCTCTTTTCCCGTTCTTGTGAAGAGTCATCTTTTCGTAGCGCTTTCTTTGTATTTGAACGTAAGATTCTGACTGGGGATACTGAAGTGCTGGTGTGAGGTTGACTCTCTCTTCGTGTTGTTTCGATTTCTCGAATTCTCGTAGTGCGTTTGCCTGTTATTTGTGTTAATTCGCCGCTTCTCCATGAGGTCATTAATTTCTTTTTCGTTTCTGATTGAGGATTCGATACATAGTTAGGAATATCTTGATTGCTATCACTTAATGATTTGTCACTATCAGAGCTAATATTTTTGCGTTTCGCTGATGCTATTCTCTTCTTTTTTCTCCCATTTTTTGTTGGTGTTCTAATATTTTCGAGATTAGTTCTCTTACCCAGAGCTGTCAGAATCGCTTCAGTTTTCCATGGATTTAGATTTTGATGTGGTTCTCTATTTGCTATCAATATCGGGTCAATACTGTCGTCATGTGTTTTGTCGCAGTCTAATAAATAGAAAAATTCTGGATATAGTAACTCTGGAGTCCATCCTAGGGCTGCTTTTGTTAGTTTATCCATTCTAAATTTGAAACCTGGGTGACATTTCGGTATCACTTCGATAATTCGAATTTCTTTACTTTTCTCACACATAGAGCATGGGAAAACACTGCAAAATGGACATATAAATTTCTGTGCATCGAAATGCATTGCATTGGTGTGGATATGGAATCCATAGATTCTATATAAACAACCATAACATATGAAATGGCATGCGCAATTCGCGTTTGTGTGTCCAACACACATCCATCCCCCGTTAGAGGTCTCTTTGCGGCACTGTTGAACACAGCAGTGGTTCATTATTTGTGCATTTTTCGCCGGTTTATCGAGTTTGCTTAGCCATATTCGGTGAGGCCTAACAGATATGTTTGATAGTCATATGATGGACTTAGTGATGACAGTTTTACATACGGTGGCATTGGTAAGGTGCCACGTGGGATAATATCCGGATAACCATAGTTATAGCCCATCACTTCCACGCGTGTGGTTCGCGGCCACATTTCTAATGGAAGTATTACACGCTTCTTCTTTGCGATAGATTTAAAGTCGAGGGGTGTATCTTTGTTAGCTTCTCTTTCTGCAACACTCCTCTCCTTTCCCAATGATTTCATCATTGCTCTTATCGCTTCTTCGTCATTGAAGAATAGGCGACCATCCTCCTCCGCTTCCGCTTCCCATGGACACTGATACGGCCTATTTCGCCTCTTCTCGTCCTCTCCATGCGGTTGTATTCTATCCCATAGAAATTTTTGTCTCGCCACCGTTAGACTTAGATTTTCGCGCAATAATTCTTCCGCTGTTTTCCGCTTATGACTGGAGTCGCCAGTTTGAATGTTGTCATATGGAAATTTAACTTTTCTTTTCGTCCAATCAGTCTTTGTGCTCTTATCTTTGGTTCTATGTTTCGGTGTTTTACCAAATTTGCGCGGAACATTGGGTGATTCTTCCGGAGAGATATTCTGAGACGAGTCATGTGATATTTCCAGTGATTCTTTATTTGAATTTTCAGGCGTCGGCTCTCTTTCTACACGATATACGGGTGAAGGTATTCGAGATTATTCGGGTGAGTCTACTCTTTCTTTCTTAATTTCTTCTTCTGATTTAATAAATATTAATGAGGTTTTTGCTCTGTTCTCGAAGTTTGGAGTTCCCTCATAAATGATTTCAATATCTGATGATTGTGATGATTGATCTCCTAAATTTTCTGTCGTTTCGAATTCAGGTGATTGGATACACGGTACAACTGAGATCTCAGGTTCAGGTGTCTTAGCCTTCATTTTTCTCTCTATTTCTTCATTCAATAGGAAGGTGTCGTCATTCAACTCATCCATATCTTCATCTATTATGTCCTCTGTACAGCTATCATTATTATTGCCTAACAGTTCATTTGCGGCTTCTGAGGATATTTCCGAATGTCTATCGTCACTGTCTTTTTCCATGATTAGCACTTCTTCGTCTTGTAAAACACTTATTTCATCGTTATTCGCATTAAATGGTGATACAGTGATTTCTGGTTGCGAAATAATCAATGATTCGTCGCTTGATTGTGACACTTTGGTGAGAGTTGTTGTCTTTTTGTCTGTTTGGATGTCAACATCACACCTTTTCGATATTGTTTTTGGTACTGTTGTTGGCGTTTCGCTTTCTAACTGTTGTTTAGATTCTTCTGACTTGTTTATTGACGTTCGAATTTCCGATGATTCAGTTTTTTGTGAGACTTCATCTGAATTGGTGCGACAACTTCTGTCGATAAGTTCGTCCCATTCTTTGTCTTTATCCGAATTTTGGCTCGAAGTCCCATCATCTCGCGTTTGGCTTGTATTTGGCTCTGTTGTCATGTGAATATCTTCTTCAATGACGCCATTGTCCGATAATGACAGCATTTCAGTATCGTCAATGTTTTCGCTATCGCTTCTGTCGTCTGTTTGGTTCTGATAATAAAAGATACTCAGAAATATTCGATTAATGTCTTTCATTATCTTACTGATTCCATTGTGTCTTATTTTCGGTGATAGTAATCAATTCTAGACAAAAATAATGTATACACACTTATTGGAAATTCGCGCTTTTAATTTAGGTGTTCTACAACTTTCTTAGTTATGAGTTAAAGAAAAGTAGAATCCTTTTTATAATGCGCACATATTGCTATACGTATAACAGTCGTATGGTTGTAGTGAATTGCAATATCGGTAGTCGTCTGCTATTCGACTGTTATCATATTTCTCTACTGTTTCGTAGATAGAGAGCTCCTCCTTAGGGATGTATGTATAATTTATAGGTTTATGTTGTGAGCTTTTAATTTCTCAGAAATATATTTTACGATACCTCTTCCTACCCTTTTAGCACATTTGTGTTAATCTGAGTTGACCCATAAAGCAATATAAATCTTTTATTTCTTGTCTATTTTATTTTAATCTTATATGCCGTGTACTATATATTTGTGTATTTTAGCCGTTCGCATACATACCGTTTATGACTCACTTAGCGAATAAAATGATACAGTTTTTATTGAATATGTTAATATGGTTATTAATATCAAAAATACACGTCATGAGATACATTTCTTTAGAACTTTTTACGATACGTTTTGAATACAAAGATATAATAATAAGGGGAGAGGGAAGGAGAAGAAAAAAAAATTTGGAAATTCGTTATTATTTATACCAACGAAAATCCTGACCTAATTGTCAATAAGGGAACACAAAACCAAAATTTTCAAAATAAAATAAGTTTAAAATAATAAAAAAAAAATATGTTAATTTGTAATTTAAAAATAGAGAGGATAAGCATATTATAGTCATAGGATTTTGTTCATATTTATTTCGACTTTGGCGATGTTTTCCCGTCATCGCTAGCTGGTGAGCGATAACCTTTTGCAGCCATTCCTTTGCCCATACTTATAGCCTTCGCCTCTTCCATTCTTTTACGAAAATGGCTCAATCCCTCATTGATTTCTTTGTCACTTAGTGTAATCTTTTCCGATACATCGATTTGCTCTGCCATTTCTGCTATTTCCACCTCTCTTCTGTGTTTGTTCGCTCTCTTTAGACGCATCTTCGGTAATGTCAAGCATTTTGGTTTGCCTGAGTGCGTGTCAATTCTATGGGTTCGAGCGCGAGTACTTGACACATCACTTGTTCCAGCGACGCTCGCAGATCCTACATCTTATTCGTGAGTCGGATTTATTATTTCATCTGCCACTTGAACGTCTTCTGGTTCTTCGTTTTCGTTCACTACTGGTAGTTCCAGTGGTTTGCCCAAATTAAAATTATTGATGAGGTACTCGATTATGCTTCTACGCGCCGAATTTATACTCATATAAATCGAGTGATATCTCAATCTAGTCATCAGTTTATGCAATCGGGAGGCATCGCTCATTCGCATTGCATATAACAATATCTTTAACGCGTCACGCATGAATTTGAATGTGAATTTGTTTTCCTCTCGATCACGTATAGCCGCTGCCCAATACACCACTTGGCGTGTGAGGCCTTCTCTGTCTGTTGGGTTTGACCATCAGACTTGACGATACATCCGAAGCTCAAAAATATAACTTACGGTTCTGAATGCGCCCACTTTTACCAAATATGAAATAGTGTCGAATACCTGTACTTTCGCTAATGGATCAATGATTATGTTTCTGACATCGAGACGAGTGAATTGATTGTTAGTTCCCGACGTCTCGCGAACCAACAAACATGATCTGTCATCTCGAATCAAATTCAACACCGATTCCATATTTTGCAGAGGAATTCTGTCAATTAATTGGCGTATCAGCACTGTTGGTGTATCTTCTAATATTGCCATTAGTGGGTCATATAGGAAACACATATGTTCCGCAACAGATGCCTGATCATAGCCATATGTGTTAAATCCCGTGTCTCTTACATAAACCACTTTTGCTTTATTTCGAAATGATTCAACTGCCAAATTTATCGCATTGTCGATGGTATAAATTGGCCATTCGCCGTTCGGGTGCAAACGTGTTTTATGGCTCACGTACTCAAGAAACGAGTCGTTCATTCTTCCGTATATTTCTTCCAAGGAGAAGTTCCATATTGGAAGATGTCTTATATTTTCGGCATTAAACTGTTGAATTGCAATCGCATTCATTTTTGCCTCGAACTTTACACTTTTCGTTAATAACGTTAATAGTTAGGAGTTGTGATAAACACTAAGAGATTTCATAGTCATGCATGAGTTAATTTAGTTTAACGCTTTATTGGGCGAATCGCGATTCGTTCAGTGGGGTTTCTTTTTAGCTTCATTTTAAGTTACGCTCTTATTTACGTTCTTAGGTTTATTCCTAATTCTGAAATGTTCAGACTATTGAGTTCTCACATAAATCTCCGCTATGTTTTCTGACAATTATTACTTATTGTCTAATAGTTATTCTCATAAGCTTATTACGGCTAACTTCTCAGAAGCTACAGAAGCACTTTTTGGAATGCGTTTTCGCTCAGTAAAGTAAAAAGTGATATAACACAAAAAAAATTACTAAAGATATACCGAATCGCTTTTTCTTATAATTACAGGTTGAATACTTTGCAATCGGTTTGCTATATATTACAACTCTTTTTATTCGTTTTTACTTTTAACAACTTATCTCAAAAAGTATTTTTAATATTATTGCACCGCAACTAGTAATTCAATTCATTATATATATACAGATGAACGGGACTATAGGTTTACTTTTTCCACACATATCATATATCTTATGAGCAGTATGTTTGTATGTTACTCGCGCGCTAAGCTTTTACTTGTTTATTTACACTGATCAGTACATTTCACTTGCTTTCGACGGGTCATAACAAGAGGGGGTTGTTGTCTGTTCGTCGCACTTACATTGCATTTCGTTGTTTACACATCCTTGTATTCAACGATCGAGTTACTAGTATTACTCATAGTTCTAAGTTTGTTTGTCTGTTCAACACTTACTACTTTCGCATACCAATCCTAGTTGGCGTCAGTCTATGTGTTATGCTTTCACGTGAATATTCGTAACCATCGCGACGCGTGTACAAACCTCAATGGCGTTTGTTTACGTCTGGTTCTGTTTTTGCGCATCTAATTTAAATTCATTGTTGACAGCTGTCCATTATTTCTTTTCTTTTCTTTCGGAACCGTCCAATCATTCTGGATAATTCTGTGTTAGCTCCTTCATCTACAACTTAAGAGTGATGGCCGTGTAATAACTAGCGCTCTTTATTAAGACATAACATCAAAAATCATTCGATCAGTTATGTAAAACTCAACAACTCGTGAATAACATATTAGTGATTCAATTCTAAAATCACTACACATCTTTATATTCTTCCCGAACAGGGATTTAGATGTGTTAATCTTAATTGTTGGGCAACGCAGCGCGATTTATAACCCTAGAGCTACGCATCGCGCTTTACCACTCTATTCTCATAAAATTTTGACCGAAAACTTCTGTTTTTCGCGATCTCTCAATGGATAAATATTGCGAGCTTTTAACTGTTATTACTCACTCCTAAGGGATGGTGTTAACGCAGAATATTTATTAAACTAATTTTAATTTAAAAATCATTTTTATTTTCTAAATAAGTAAAGAGATAATCATTAATACAAAATTATTATCAATTTATATCAGTATATAATTACATTTCTATCTAATTCTTATTATATTCAAGAGATACTCCTCTTTTTCGATTCTCATTCATTTCTAAAACGAATTTGTTTTCGAATCGTGCGCTTTGGTCGATGATCCACTTCCTCCACATCGTGTGATGGTTCATTCGATCCGCTCGCGACTCCCGATTCAATCGCCTCCACTCCGTTCTTTTCTTTTTCGTTTGTTGGTACAAATCTTTCGTTGTACTTTTTCATTCATTCGACATGTACCATTTCTGATTTCGTTGTATGTCTATCATTCAAACTTTTCGCCACTAAATACGTAGTGTTTGCGATTTTTCTTAATATTACTCGTTTTACGTATCGAAGTAAAAATTTCTTGTTCCTCGCCGTCCGAATAAGCGGATCCGTCACCATTATCCATTCTCCTGGATGAAACAGCGCGTCCACACGTCTTATATCGGCTCGTTTTCGATTCTTTTCTTGAATTGCTTCAATATTTGTTTTCGCCTTTATACGTGTAGCGCGAATTCTGTCAATCCATGACAATGCATTCTCGTCATACTCGATTAATGGATGAGTTCTGAGACCACCTTCGATTGTAGTTCGTGCTTCCATGCCATATAACATATAGAATGGTGTTTGTCCTGTTACCGAACTCGGACTTGAATTATACGCAAATGTTATATATGGCAACCAATCATCCCAAGTGCCAGGTTTTGAGTTGACAAACGATGTCAGACTTTCTGCTAAGACGCGATTCATTCGTTCCACTTGTCCCTGACTTTGCGGATGATATGTTGACGATCTGATGTGTTTTATACCCAGTTTCGAGTAATACTCTTCACTTTTCGTGCTAATTAGATTTCTGCCATTGTCCGTCTGTATTCTTAATGGCAGTCCAAATCTTAAAAATACTTTCTCTGCTAATACTTTTAATATCGCGTCATCTGTAATCGAACTCATCGGTTCGGCGATAATGTATTTCGACAATTGACCCGTAATCACTAGCACATATTCATTTTTGCGTCAGGTTTTAGCTAATTTCCCCATTAAGTCCATTTGTAAATGTTCGAATACGCCATCCGCTACCGGAATCGGTTGATACTTCCCGTGTATTTTATTCTTTCCTGGTTTTCGCAATTGACATGAGGGACCACTCTTTACATATTGATAGATGTCTTTGTACATGCCATCCCAGTAAAAACGTGTTGATGTGCGGCCATAGGTTTTGTCAATACCAAAATGTCCAGCTGTTGCACAATCATGCATTGAATGAAGGATTTTTGATACAAGTGATTGTGGTATCGCTGGCAACAATTTTGTTTCGCCGTTAATATTTTTACGTTTGTGTAATACATTTTCGAACATCACGTAATTTTTCGCTTTTCGATTTTTGTCTTTTTCAGAGCTCACTTCGTCGCTTATAATATTTATTATCGTTTTTAATTTTTCGTCTTTCATTTGTTCATTCCGTAAGCAATTCGCGTCTAAAGTTGGACACTCAGCGATCAATGGGGTCCACTGCATATTTATCGCATTTATTGGCACTCCGTCCAAATTTTCTTCATCCGGAGTTCTTTCTAACGCACTTCTACTCAAGCCATCTGCGTCTTGATTTTTGAGCCATTATTGTAGTGAATATCGAAATCATATGCTTGTAATGTTAGTGCCCATCGCGCTAAACGACCGTTCGGGTTACGAGTGTTCATTAAATAACACAGTGCACAATGGTCTGTAACCACCGTGAACTTTATTCCCCACAAAGAGTGTCGTAATTTTTCGATTGCCCATACAATTGCAAGGCATTCGAGATTTGTCGGCGCATAATTTAGTTCCGCTGGTGTAAGAGTACGCGAAATACAAGATAGGAGTATTGGAGTCTTGGTAGTTCTTGTTTTGAATCATTGTTTGTTTCACTTCTACTGTATTGCACTAAATGGGCCCCAATTCCTAAGTATGACGCGTCTGTACGCAATTCGAGTCTCGTTTCTGGATTATAATGATCGAGAATTGGTGCTTTCAATTGTATTCGTTTTAGCGTATCGAACGCTTCTTGTTGGTCAGCCTCCCATTTGAATTTGCAATTCTTTCTTAGCAGTCTGTTCAAAGGTTCTGCTATTTTCGCATAGTTTAGGATGAATCTTCTATAGAATGAAGTGAAACCAATGAATCCTCTCACTTCCTTTATGTTTTTAGGTGTCGGAAAGTCTCGCAGTGCTCTCGTTCTTTCTGGATCTGGTTCGATGCCTTCTTTTGATACTTTGAAACCGAGATATGACATTGATTTGAAGGCGAAGGCACACTTTGCCGGATTTAATTGTACAGTGAAATCTGCCAGTCTTTGCAGAACAATCCTTATGTTTATTAAGTGCTGTTTAAGGGTTTTAGCGTGTATTTCTATATCGTCTAAATATGCGAAACAAATTTTCCTGTCCAATCCTTTCAGTATCT
>JAQGAW010003478.1:0-12465 GCA_034698025.1 Phthiracarus crinitus | reverse complement strand
CAGCTTGAGTAATATCGTCAACAGTTAAATTCATTTCACTTGTTCCCACAAAACCGGTATTCAGATCAGATTCTCGGTTACCACTCGTAAATCGGGAATTCGTATAAAGTTGTAACTGTTCTTCCAAACCTTCAATTTTTCGAGCCCTTTCGACTGTTAAGCGTCCTAATTCTTCGACACTTAACTTAATAAATTCTTTTTGATCCTTCTTTAAATTAGATTTATCGAGATATAGAAAGAATCTTTCAAACCATTCATCTTCTGGAGGATCAACTTCAGTATCGTTCTCACTAGACAAATAGCAACACTTCCAACACTATAATCACTTTCATTCTTATCTCAATTTTTCAACATATATAACAGCTCACATTTACAAATTTTCAAAATCAATTCAGTCTTAGAGTGCAACCGAAGTATACACTCACTCAAATTCTAAAACTCTACCTTCACAGTTCACTGTTCAGGTACCGACTGCCGTAATTTTTCTGTAACCGTCACTTTTTAGTGCTACATAAAGTTACTCAACGAGGACAATCAAACATTAATAACAAAATATATCAGAACTTCCCGTCAAATTCGATCCCAACACTTCAATACGTTTAAATTCTACTGAGAATATATAAACAATTTCAGTAAAAACATCCTTAAACCAAATACAACAGTAAAATTATTGCAGATTTCCCCCTTCTTTTGTAACATTACATCCTTAAAACTCATATCAACACCCGTTTTGTTGTTCTATTGAACATATAGTTTATAATCATCTAACAGTTATGCGGATGTTTGCAGCATATATAACAAAAACATATTTTTGGATAGCTCTCAACAAATTTGTTATACTCACAGGATTTCATTTTAAAACCCTATATGCACACATACTCTACTGATACATTCTATACAAAGAATATCCACTCCGGTTTCCACCCGTCAAAACAAGATTGAGTTGGACTTCTTTGAATTTGAGAATTTTACTGTCAGTCAACTTTCTTCGAATCCAAAAAGCTTCGGCTTGCAGTTTCTGTTGATATCGGTTTCGCATTCTTTGATTTACGCGCTCCTTTGCCTTCTGGATGATTCACTGCGTTTTCATTCTGTTCTGCTGGATGCGTTATCTGTTCATCGGTGTCCCACTGTTGTGTCTGAGAATTTTGCTGTTCTTCAGTCGAATTTTAAAATTTTCAATGTCTTCAACACTATCGCCATTCTTTTTTTGTGTATTGCCTTCAAAAAATATAGTCGCCGACTGTATCAAAACAATACCATTTGGATCGAGACGTACGCGAACTTTTATTTGATTTTTGTTAACTTGAATCGGTTCTGAACAACTAATCTTGAATTCTCCGATTGGAATAACTTGTTTGGAATCATTGACATAATCGAAAGCTGCTGTTAACGGAAGTGATTGGCAATTGATTGCGATTTGTTTGCTGAACGGCATTTGGTGTCCTCTCGGAAACAAAGCGCGCAATGTTTTAACGTCATTCGTATTTCCAGTGTCAGCTTTACTCCAATAACGAAAGTAAATTTGGTATAGATTGAAGTCGCAAACTTGCATTTGTCGCTCAACTTTGAATGTCGGACTAAGCATTGCGCACTGAAGAGCGTAACCGCGAGACACCGCTTCGTCTGTTTTAACCGTTGTCGACGCTTCCATGCCAAACGTCGCTCTAATCGAACGCTTTATTGCCGGCACACGACTCGAACCTCCAACTGATTCGCACGAATCGGTTCGAAATTCACCCAACTTTCCATTATTATTATGAGCAATAAACTTATCGGTTGCGTATTTTAGTGTTCTTACAAACACTTCGTTTATCTTTAGTAGCAATGGTTCAGCCAATTGTTCAAACAAAGTGCGATCCATTTTATCGGAAAAGTCTCTCTCGTCATACAAACATTCGATATTAATGGGCAAATCATTACTGTTCGCACTCATATTTTTCTTCAATTTCTCGCATTCGGCAATCAGTCTAAAACGCGATCGTTTATTAAGCTTCAGGTTTTGCTTTTGGATGAAATAATTGGCGATCAACTCATCGAAATGCTTTCCTCCCAAATTTATCTCGTACTCCACCGCAAGAACTTTCATATAATGTTCTTTATTATTAAACAAAACAATAGAACATTGCGTAGAACTGTGACCGATATCAACAAATGCAACGATTATAGCCTCTTGTTCTGTCGGCGCTGTTCTATAAAAGCCGTAATAAAGACTGGTAGCGGTCATATCAGGAATAATTCTGATTGGATTGAGTCCAGCAATCACTGCCGCATCCATTAATGTTCTTCGCTGAGAATCAGTGAAATAATTGGGACAATTGATCACACAGTCTATCGAATTAGACGATACTTGACGTAATTTAGTTAAGAGCATAGCCATCACTTGAACGGCAGTGAATACATGTTCCTCTCCGTTATGCCAAACGCGAACCAATATCTCGCCATTCGGTGCCGCTTCCAATCGAAACGGGTATTCTTCAGGCAACTCTTTCAATAACTGCCCAATGAGTCTGTTGGGCGCGAAACATGTATTACTCAAGTTCATCATTTGCTTCTGTTTGGCCGAAACACCCAATTCTCGTTGATTACTGCCAAACCCGATATACGCTGGCGTCGATCTCTGAGAGTATTCGTTAAGCAATATCTCTATACCACCAGCGCGTGCAACAGCGATGTAACAGTTCTCAGAACCGACATCGAAACCACAGATTGCTGTCGTTTGGCCTGAAGGCGGCGGTACTGTTGACGCCATTATTAGATTACTTAAATCGTATGTATTATCAGTTTCTATATTACAATAAATATTAATAAACATTAATACATATCAGTTGCTGTTAATTATAATATTTATTAACAAATATCTTATACTATTACAATGTAAGCGTTATTATATTTTTCTACATCTATCATATAATTTCGAGAATTTACTGTTTATTATGCAACACAAGTAAATAATGTGAGAAAACATAGCTTACCTTTTGACGAAAAACTAGAAGTGGAACTCTGTCTCTGAAACGGATGAAACAGTTTATGAAAGAACGAACCAACAGATGAACGGATGCGACGAATTGTCAATTGACTATCAATTATCGCTCAGTTATACCAATCAAACAAACAAATCACGAAATACTCAATTAATTGCGATAACGTTTGAATGTTTTGTTGCGTTAAGATTTGATAATAAAATTAACTAAAAAACTTGTATTCTTAACGAAATGCCGGTTCAAAGCGATTCATATATTTGTGGATCGAAAACAAACAAAAATCGTACGCTAAATATAAATAGTTTCGTTAATTGTTATAATAAATCACAGATTGTTCTAAATATGAATAACAATTAGTTGTTATCATTAGAATATATTTACTAAATATTGATTTGATTGTTGATTAAATCACGCATTAAACACGCATAACGTTATATACACTTACATTCAGTTACATTCAGTTACACTAAACAACACCGATATTACCATATTATATGAGAATAGAAACGTTTCTTATAGAAACTGCTAGAAAATTCTACTGTTTTATGCGTTAATCGTTGATATCGGCGATTGAGGGGGAGTTTGAGTATGTAATCATACATAAATTACGTAATAATGTATACTGAGTTATGCGAGTTCACTAAAAACATGCTTTATTTGATTATTTGATATTCGCTTAGAACTATATGTTCATAACTAGGGATTCAATTTTTCGGGAGATTAAAGTATCAAAATCGGTCGGGATTCGGGAAGTAAAAATGTATTAAATTCGGGAATATAAACAAAAAATTCGGGAAAATAAAGTTTGTTTAAAAGTTGTAAAAATGAATTGTATTGAATAATTTAAAACATTTTAAGATCATAAATATTGATTTGTTATCTGTTTACGACTAATAAATTTTTATATTACGAAAACTATCGTTCAAATTCAAATTTCTAAGTGAACTTTTAGTAATCGCGATTCCTTTTCATGCAGATTTATATTTTAATTTTTGAATATCCATTAAGTTTAGATAAGGTTTGATTTATAATATTTACTTGAAATTTAAGTTTCAAATTTCGTTTATCCAGTTTAATAATCAATTAGATATTATTTGTGACAAAATATCAATTATGTCTCAAATCGGGAAAATATTCTAATAAATAGCATAAATCGGGAAACTTTCGGGATTATTATTATTTGTCTTATTTTCGGGAAAATCGGGAAAAAAGAAAAAGTTTAATTGTATTTATTTATTGTAGTTCGACATCACAGAAGAACATCCCGAAGATTACTCTTTGTAATAGAATCGGGATTATCCCGAAAAATTGAATCCCTAATAATGTTTAAGTTATTTGGGAAATCGGATTTAGAAGCGATTCGTTCGATTGCGCGCTTAAATATTTGTATTTGATTAGGTCTGCAGTTATCGAAATAATGGTTAAATTTAATCCGCGGTCTATTTCGTGCGATTTCCGCAAATTTAACGATAGTTCTGGCGTTAATAAGAGGACACATATTAAAATGAAATGATTTAAAGTGTAAGCAGTTTTCTAACAAATTACAAATAGATTTGTGAGAAATGATAGAATGAGGCCAATAATTAAGGTGTTTCTCCAAAAGATAAAGTTTTCTCAAATTATCCAATTTTGCCAAACAGTTGATTGCTTTATCAGTAATTCTATTATTTAACGATTCGAACTTAATATATGTTAGTTTTGGCAAATATATGTGAATATCTTCGAAACATTTATCGTTAATAAATTCATTCACTTCTAAACGCGTCAATTGTTTACATCCTTCTATTAATTTGAATGATATGTTTTCGTCACGAAACCCGAAAACATCTATACGTAATGACTTGATTTTAGTGAAATTATTAAAAATTGATAACAATTGATTGATATCTAAGACCCAATGACGTGAGCTTACGCTCAAATGTTTGATTTGTTTGCAACGAATATCTGAGAAATTTTTGAAGCCATTCATGTTTGTGTTATTATCATAATTCGATTTATTAATAATAAGCGATAGATTTTCTAATTTTGTTAATCTCGACAATTGTGTAAATACCATATTATCATTTAAAGCGATAAAAACACAAATTACTTTAATAGTATCGGAATATCTGTCACCAAATGCTTTCATTATCACGTAATCATCACATCCATGCAAATTAAAATTTTACTCAATTTCGGTACAATTATAACATCATTTGAGCTATCAATCAAATCTTTTAATTCTATATTACTTATCATTTCAATATTATGACATATTGGCAGCAAATGTTTATAATACTGAACATTAAAATTCAAATCAATTGATCGCAAACTATTTGCAAACTTTGATCCAAAATCAGTGAAAGTATTAAGTGATACGCGATTGCGAACAGAATTATGACATAACTTTAGTGATACTATTTGTCTGCAATTGTTTGTAATCGTTTTGATTAACTCATCCAAACATAATGATTTGTTGATCCAAATTGTAATATTAATTTGATTAATATTTATAAATTTACGCAAAATTCGCTCAAAATTAGTAATCATTCGTTCATTACTTATTTGATTATTGTTTATCTGTAAACTATTCTTGTCTTCTTTACTATCAATTATTTCGAGTTCGTATTGCCTTTGATATACAGTTGCCATCCATTGCTTCGAAACGCATTCAAATCGTATTTTGTGTTCAAATGACAAATACTGTAATATTTCTTCACACAAATCATTACCAAATCTATCAAAACTGTTTCGATTATAACCATTATTCAATAATTGATTACTATATCTACAATTATTATAATTATCACTATATTTCCTTCATTTCGAATTAACATAAATCAAATTAAATAATAAACACTAAATATGATATCAAAACGTTTTAAATGCTTTAAATTGATTAAACTATAAGTAATCAAAACGTAATATAATATGAAACTTTATGCGTCATCTATTTTTTTGAAGTTTTAATCATTCTTTTTGGCTCACTTTTATCTAGTGGATTTGACATTTGACACTTGACACAAGCTCGACAACATGAAACAGTACATATTTTAGAAATTTGCAGTTCTGATGTATACGTTATACTAGAATAGAGCTTTGAGGTCGAATAATGTCCATTTTTACTCTCACATTCAATCGCACATAAAATATGTTTACTCCCGCGGGAGTTCCTATGGAAGTAAAATTATCGTATCCCTTTATCAACCCATAGTAGCAGTATAAGGCAAGGGGTAAAATATCCTTTAATCAAATAAAGTCAAAGAATTTTATTATTCAAAGAATGATTCTTTGAGAAAAATAGCTAATTTTCTCAAAGAAATCCAAAGAATTTCGATGTTTCTCAAAGAAATTTACAATTCAGATTTTAATGATCAATTTATAATTAAAATTAGCGTTATAAAACAATTTTCATTAAAATAAAATGTACCACTGCTGATTTTTATGTATTATTTTATTAAATTATCGTATTTTCTTTCAAAGGATTGTCAAAAAATTATCAAAAGAATAAGTTAAATATTTTAAAAGAATTATCAAAAAATTTTACTATTAATCTCAAAGAAAATTTTAAAATTTACCAAAGATTTTTCACAGAATTTCAGTCAATTTACTCAAAGAAAATTTTACCCCTTGACCATAAGCATAGATTCCCAGGATGTGAGAGAGCGTCAAAAAGTCGGGGGATGGTTACATGTTTCAATAATATTGTTACCACTCTTCACTTATAAGTGCCGCTTATATGAATATTGAACTCTACTCATATAAATTAGTATTGCAAAGAATAATACTGTCGACTATAAGTATGATTTTGTAGCGAAACCACCGATTAGATACTTTATGTAACAAAAGCTTTTTTTGTTTTTAAATGAGTTGCATTGTTAAGGCTATTGCGACCCTCACATCTAGTCTTCTATGATCATAAGCGTAAAGTACGGTACAGCAAAACTTATTCATTTACAATTAAAGCATATATGAGTGTTATAGTGTAAACATACGACTTTACACAATGTTCAAATAAATTAGAAGACATACGGTCGCTGTTGTGTGTCAAATAAACAATTAAATGACAATTTTAATAAACTACAATCATTAATGAACATTAAATATTTACGACATTATATCCTGACAATGATTTTGTTATTTATACAGTTAGTTGACATAAAAAATTATTTGAACCCATTAATCAAAAGGTGTATAAAACTTATTTAGTTTTTTCATTGCGATTTAAATAAATAACACTTAATTTTATTGTTTAACAAACAAAAATGTGTTTCAATGGTGTAACGGTTTTATTGAAAACACGACAACGAGATTTGTAAATATGAATGCGAATCACTTAAATTTATAATTGTTATGTTATTTCCTGGTTTAGAAACATTTTCAACAAATTACTATCTAATAAATAATATTTTAAACAATACTTAATATAAATTTATATTTAAACGAGACTTTAAAATTATTTCGTCAAAAGGTTTTTGCTATGAGACTAGAATAAAAGAACGGAAAAATAATAAACGGAGCTATTGGATTTTTTTACATGTCAGTGTGTCCGTCTGTCTATGGGCCATTTATTTCTTTATATTTATTAAGGGATTTTTTCTTTATATTAATAAAGGGATAGGAGTCTATTTTTTAAAGATAGGAGTCTTTATTAGTTCAAAATGTCATTAAATGTGCTAAAAACAAGCTAAAAATTGTAATAAAAATGTCATAAAATTAGCTATAAATGGTCTAAAAATGACAAATAATAAATTTAAAATGGACTAAAAGTTGATTAAAATAATCTAAAATGGCTTTAATATCCATTTAAAAAATGATAAAAATAGGATAAAAATGGATCAAATATTGTTTAAGATAACTTAATTAATACATTTTAGAGTTAATACCAAGCACAAGCGTAATCAAATTCGCATATATAATACTTTTGAGTGTGCGCCTAACAATAATTTATGTGATGTTGTCTCAACGAAAGCCAAAACACAACTGAATCAAAATTAATAATACACTCACTGAAGTGCTATTTATAACTAGATATTATAAAAATATAAATTTTTTTCATTTAAACAATATTAAGCAAAAGTAATAACTGCTTAAAATAAAAAATAAAATATAGTTGAGCAACAATACAATAAATAAATTAAATGCAAAAAATATTTAATACACAAAAATTTGGAATATACTATTGAAATAACTCAGAAAATAATACAAAGTTTAGCTCATTATGTATGTTCTTACTCTTTCTTGTTTTATATTAATGAACTTTAATCTTTATTTTAACCTTAAAGTTAACTGTGGTTTTATCAAATTTTTCTAAAACGTAAATATTAATTAGATATCAGGATAAAAATTGTTTATCTATGGTTATTTCGAAATTAGATTGCTTTGGAAAACTCTTGGAATCACTTAATATTTGAGTGATGAAATGATTAGGAAAATTTAAATTTGAATATATTTTTAAAACAATTTACTTTTTCTTTTTATTTAATAAGTTTTTCGACTCTTCAGCTATAAAACCAGAGTAATTCTAAAAATAGGATTTGTAGATCATTAAGTAATCTAATCAGGGTTTCCCTAGGTATGATTGTCTAGGGGTGTCTGCTTTCTGGTAAACTCATCGGATTTATACGACAATTTATTCAATTTTTACCAAAAAAGTATCAAAATTTATTTATTGTTTAATTGAACTTTCAAAGTTTTGGGAAGGGGGGTTTATTGGAAAATATGCAAAAAATGGGAAAATAATTTTAAAAGTATAATTCGTTATAAATTATTTTGATGCCGTTTATGTATAATTATTCAAAATTATTAAAGTAACCCACAATGAAGTATTCCGTATAGAAATTGATCGTAATATAACCCATAGATATTACTAAGGATAGGATTTTACTGGAAAATGACGTATTTTTTCTTAAATCATATTACCGGGAGATAAAAATGTTAACTTCTATTAAATGTAACTAAATAATTAAAATTATTATATTTTCATGGTTTTAGAAATAATCCCGGATTTAATAAAATATTCGAAATCTTCCCTTTTTCACTATATTTAGCAACAAATAAGTAATTGAATAAATCTTTTCTACTAATCATTAAATTCAACACAATGTATGAAATTAGAGCATAAATTGTTAGTTTTCATAGAATTTAGTTTCAAAAGTATTAAAGATTTTGAGTTCAGTTCAGAAATATCAATAGTTTTATAAATATTTTTTGAAAAAATTTAAATATTTTTAAAAAATATAGTAAAATTTTTTCCCGGAACCATTCCCGCATTTTGTACAATTAAGTTCCCAGTTCACTCACGTTATAACCATATTTTGTCCTAAAAAATCCGTTCACTATATATAACAATTAAATGTATTGTCACTCTATCCCAAACGGGTTTCAAAATCTACGAAAACAACCTATTAATAAAAAATATTTTTTCTATTGCTTTTCAAATAAAAATTAAGAAATTTTATTTTTAATACACCATTATGATTGTTTAATTTTCTTGACAAATTAAATTTCTTAAGTACAAAATAATTTTCTTCCTTAAACTAATGTTATATAAGTTCGATCATTTTTCACTTTTTATTAACTATTATTAATCATATTTCTATTAATGATTCGAAAGTTTGCTTAAATTGATAGTTTCATATACGTTTTAAAACAGATTAAACTTTTGACCAAAACTATGATATATGATATTCATTGAAACAATAAATAAAGTAATTTCAAATTAAAATATTTCGCTTATTGAGTAAAATAAGTTCATATGAGTAAAGTAGAATAAAATTCACATGGACTGCAATCTTGGTTTTATTTTTTAAAATGTAGTATAACTTCAATTATTATTATGTTTTACCAGTATTCAAGTTTAATATTGATGCGTGTAAATTAATAATGACGCAAATAATGAATTTTAATACTTATTTTATTAATTATAATGAATGTGTGCACAAATATTTAAGATTTCAATAATAATAATTAGTACAATAATGATATTACTAGGGAACAGGTGTTCCCTGAATACAAAATATAAGTTTTAGGAGATGTTTGTTTGAGTAATGTGGCCACAATACTGACCAAAAAGTTATATAACAATGGTTTATATAAGGGTGAAAATACAATAGAGTTAGAAAAACAAGGTTATAAATTTGGGGTTAGAGCAGATGGTTTGACGTTAACTGCCCTTTGTCCGGTTTAGCTTTAGAGTAAAAGTATTGTTAGGTTAGGTTATTGTTACGTAAGGAATATGGAAGCGAAAAAATGTTAGCGTCAATACGTATAACTCTAATACAGTATTATAACTGATATACATTATACAGCGCAGAGTGTAAACATTGACACATTAGAATGGATTTTAATTGGTCAGTCATTGTGGATTTGAGTATGTCTGTCTGTTTGTCCGTCAGTCCGTCCGTCCGTCCATCTGTCCACCTGTCCTTCCATCCGTCAGTTCGCAATCTTTAAGATAATAAAAAGATATATCTCTTCTATAATAAAAACAGTTGTAAAACACCATTTCGAAGGCTGATAGGTTTTTTCACTCATTTTTTAAAATGAATTCAACTGTAGCGTTGGATATTATAAAACTAAACAAAAACCAATACACTTAATATTAATTAGTTTTGTCGAAAAAATTTCCTCATAATATTTTCGACATATTCTATTTTGAATAAACACAAATTTTAGCCAATCGACAAAAAATTATATAAAGTGTGACTAAACTATGTATAACGTGACATCACATTTCATAGTATATTTATATATATAAGTGACGTCATGTTATACATAGAGTTTAGACACACTTTAATAACTAATTCTTACAAAAAAATTTTATAAAAATCTTGTTTTTTATCACATTTTATCAAAAGTCACCAAAATTTCGCCTCTTTTTAAATATTAATTCAATTGTTAATTTTATTCATTGGTAAGTAGAAATCTTATTTTAATATTTTTAAAACAATTTTTAATTATTTTTAAAGTTTTTTGTTTGGGTCATGTCTTTAGTTTGGTTTAAGGTTTAACGTTTCAGGAGGTTTAGGGACCAAGTTTGTGGTGGCCATAAATTGATCGATAAGCGGGCGGATGGGGCACACCTGACCAGATTCTCTCCCGAAGAGGACGCAAACTACTACTTTCCGTCTCAGAACGAAGTAGTCTCAGAAGAAAACAAAAAAATAATAATAATAAATTTTTCATTTTAATTGTAATTTAATTATGACCATTTTAATAATTAAATGAATTAAAAGTGAGCTATCTGTGTATGTGTAGCTCTTTTTTAATCATTTGTCTGCATTTGTTACTTCTAATAATAAGATAAATCGTAAAAATCTTATAAAATTGTTTCCAACATCCAATGAATATTCGAAAATGTGAGGTAAAATAGTCTTAAACATTGTTGAAAATTATAAAATATCTGAGAATAAGAAAAATGTTGAAAAGAATATTACAATGCATTTGACGAAAAGATCTAATAATATCAAATATGTGTTACTGTAATGTTACAGATGTCCCAGTTTTTTGGCAATTGAAAACTTACACTCGATAACAGTATACAGTAATAGTGATTTTTAGGCTGTATTATCGTATATAACAAATATATTATGTCATCTGCCATTTATTGGCGTTTATATCATATATTTCACATTTTTTTGGATGAGCAAAGTAATAACAATAAAAATAGATAGCTTTAGTTTTTTATGAAATTTATACTCCTATTACAAACAATTACTTAATATAATACAATTTTAAAAAAGTCATATATTGTTATAAATAATACTTCAGAGAATGTAACTAAAATCGACTCATTCATACTTCAAACAATAAAGATCACACAATTAAATTTTATAATTTAACTTTTTTTTGACATTTTTTATAATTTTAATAATATTAACAAATTTATTTAACTCCTTTTATATAGAAATTTCATACGATAGTACTTGATTGGATGTATCAAAAATTAGAGCTCATTTATCATTTAGATTACAATCAGTAAACATCACACTTTTATTTCTTATTATAAAATATAATACTATTGATTTGAGGTCGAAAAATCTGATTTTACACTCCCACTCCTCTGCATAAAATGATTTTACTCCCGAGGGACTAAAAGTAAAGACAGCGTTCCTCTCCCGCCCTCAAATCCCGCGAATTACAATAAAACTTTAAAATCATAGATAAATCTTATTAAGGGTTATAAATAGTGATGAGAGCTGGGGCTGATTGAGCTGAGCTAGCTGCAGCTCGAGCTGAAATTCAGCTCTTGTTTTTGAGTTTTACAGCTGCAAAAATCAGCTCAGCTCACAAAGGATCAACTCAAGCTCAGCTCAACTTTCAGCTTAAGCTCGGTATCTCGAGCTGTTTGAGCTGAATTTTGTGCTTTTTTAAAGTATTTTTCAGTTTCCTGGTGAATTATGCATATAAATATGACTCAAAAATAAAACAAGAAAGAGTATGAACATACACAATGAGCTCACTTTATATTATATTATAAGTTATTTCAATAGAATATACA
>JAQGAW010003477.1:0-12467 GCA_034698025.1 Phthiracarus crinitus | reverse complement strand
TGTTTGATTTCGTATCGGATTTGAATGGCAAACAAGTGATGCAAACCAGTCTAATCGAAGACATTCTCCAATCCGTTGTTCACATTCGCCGAAAAGTCGACAAAATGAAGGAAAATGATTCGAAACGCAAAACAATCGATTTAATGAAAAGACGAGAGAAAGCTATGAATCAAAAGTTAGAGTTTATGCGTAAACAGTGTCACGAACTTCGAGACGAATTGGAATGGAGTAATGAATGTCAAGCTTTGATCGAAAGCGAGAACAAACTATTGGCCACTAATCGTGTGTCCAATCATAACGATTTGAATTTAACGATTTGTGATCTATTGTACAAAATCACATTTAATGAGAAAATGCTTGATTACGTGATTAGTAATTCGAGCACAGAATTTGCTGCATTTATTGCAAAACTGATACAAATTCTGTCGCTATTCGTGAGATCATTGGAGAATCAGAGTTACGATAATAACAATTGCGATATAATTATAAAACTTTTCAAAATAATGGACAATCTATTGTTATCATCTGAAGGAAGAACATATTTCTTGTCGTATCAAAACGCGAAGCTTTACATCGAACTCATTTATTTAATTATAAAACACACTAAAAACGATTTACCACTCGATTTAACCAAACTTTGTTTAAGTTCTATTTATAACTTATGTCTGGAAAAATTGGGTTTGGAGTTAGTTCTCGAATTAGATGGTCTCATAAGTGTGTTATTGACTAAACTTAGAGCTGTTCCCTATGACTGTGTCGATGGAGATGTGATATTCATTGGTAGAGCGGCTATTAAAACAATTAGTCTAATTAATCACTTACTGGATGCGAATGATTCGCTACATAAAGACAAAAAATTGAAAATAAAAGCCGAAATAAAGTCATTGATTTCGAAAGCTTATCTCGATATGATAATTAGCAAAAGTCAAGATGAAAAAATTCGTGTTGAAGCGGCAAGACTTATGCTAACTGTTATAAGTGTAGCAAAACCTGAACCATAATATTTCTATTCTATTTGTTTATTAAACACTATACTCTATTTATATCTGGATAAATGTTCTATGAAAACGTTGAATACATTAGTGAAACCCAGTATTAATTTATTAATTTTGTTTTGTTTATTAACTGTAATTCAGTTGACAGTTCTATTTATTTATTATTTTTCTACATTTAACTTTGTTATTTGTTTTGTTAACTATTCATGCAGTAATTTACTTAAATATTTTGTAATGATAATAATAAGTAAAATACCATTATTTTATGCAGAATTTTACACAAACGTAATAATACAAAAAATATATGGATATATGGGAAAGCAATTATAAAAGAATATCATAATACAGTTACTGTAATGAATTCGGAATAACTTTTCCAATATATTATAGATTAACTTTGCTGTACATATTGTTAATAGCATACAGTATAGTAATATACTGTAATTTATAACTAGATATTATTTAAATACTGTATATTTATTTACGCGTTAATTTAAGAAATATTTTCACGTAATTTTCTTATTTAATAAATATAGAATTAAAATTCAATAAAAGCTGTGTTCTTTAAACAATGATCGCAGCAAACAATATTGAACGCATATTTTATACGGTAATTTGATTGCAGCCATTGATTGATGGCATTTCGATTGATGCCAATGAAACAACCATTATCTGTGATTTTTAAAAAATCAAAATATAAAGAATTATATCTCAAAACGAATCAAAAATAAAAAGAAATTATTGTTTTGGTTTTTTTTTCTTTTAATAAGAAATCGAAAAACAATTCATGCGAAAACTATTCATTCACTATAAAATTGCCACTCAAGTGATTTTTGTTTGTGAGATTAAATTATATTCGTATTGTTTCGTAAGCGTAACATAACTATTGACAAAACGATAACTATCAGTGTAACCGAAACAAATAAAACATAAACTCTAAAACTAAGTTTACGTTCGAATGAGTAACTTTGACAACTCTTTGCAGGCATACGCGTATTACTGTATCTTTTGAGCGATAATAGCCAAAAATGGCAACTCTTGTATACGCATTAATTATTTATTATCGTAAATCCCACGAGTTATCGCATTAAAAATGTTTCATTGGATTAAATGCGAGTAAGAATTATCTCGTAACTCCAAACAACTATTATTTATGCGGTTATGAGTTGATATCTCGTTTTCATGCTATGATTTATTGGACTACCGATATATATCATCCAAAATTTACATTGTTTTATATCTTGTTATAACTCCAGCGTTGGGTTTCAATATAAAAGTTAAAAATCAATAAACTTTTTCACATAATTACTCGTTAAGAATACGTCAACAAAAAAATGGATTCTGACACTATAATAGTTGCGTTTATTTTCTTCGCACACCTATTTTTCTTCACGTGGTAAATATTTTTATGCAAACTATTATAAGCTTACCGTATTTTATTAAATCTTTATTTTTTTATAATTTTATTTTTGATTTGAAAGGGCTATTCTTGCTTTCATGGACATTAGTTATATCGCATACAATGTTTTCTTTCTCATTACACTGCTCTGGAGTATTCATAGCAGAAAGCCGTCGGCGCCGCTATTTGTGGCGTTAATGATAAATGTGATGTCCATTGCGATGGATTCCGTTCTTATCGGTATTTTATACAAAGAAAAAAGCGATACCTACTATCGATCGAGATTTATATTTAGCGCAATGTAAGTAAAGTGTTAGTATACACTATTAGTTTTTGTTTTTCCATCGATTGTCAACCAAACATGTAACTTACTTACATGTAACATGTAAATTTAATAAGCTTAGAAAAAGGTAAATACATTTCTCCATAAATCAGTATTACTTAAAAACATGTAAACTATAATCAAATTCATTAAATTAAGGGATATTATATGGATTTTGTTATTTCTAACATTACGTGGAATCTATTAGAGAAATATTAATTTTTGTTGTATAGACCGCCCACTATTAAACTAAAAAATACTGTATATTTGCCAATAGTGTTAGACGTTGAAGTATATATTTTTCTATTTATTAACGTAAAACAAATAATAAATACTGATAAACACATTTTTGTTGATCTTAAATATTTATACAATAAGTGTTAGATATATAGGTTTTTTACACTTTACTCTAATCAATAATTTTTTTCTTTATTTCCCTCAATTATCTTTTGCGCGATTAACTCAACAATTTTAGCGCAACTTTTATCAATTTATTTTTTCGTTTGGGCACATCAGTGTTGCTATACGTGATTTACCGCAAAAGAAGAGACACAGACGAAGATACGCACGATAACATCGAAAATGTAATGCAAACCGTGCGTAATTATTTTGTTTCGATTACGCCTCGACCGCAACCGCAACCGAGAGCGACAACTCTCACTATACCGTAATTGAGCTAAATTTTAACTAATTTTTGATTATTGGTTTTATGAAAAAATTAGTGAAATTTTTCGTTGCACTTTTAATCTCTTACTTTTTGCCAATACATTTGGAACCAGCAATAATTTAATGTTTACGTTTGTGAACCAAATTAAATCGAAAAGTTTATTTTTATACTTAATCCGTACTTAATTGAAATTTATTTCGTCGTAATTTTCTACTTAATAATTGTCGACTCATGAAAATTCAAATTTTTAATAACCAAAACAGTAATTCATAATTTTTATAAACATGAATTTTTAAGTGGAATCATATTGTAATAAATATAAAACTTAAAGTAAAACTAAAACTTCGATGAGTGTTGCGTTAAAATACAGTATGATTTACATGTTGCGTAGAAAACGAATGAAAAACTGATAATAAATTATAAATTAAAATAAAAGATTCAATTATTTTCATAGTTGCATGTCTAGTCTACATAGTTATTACCGGTTATTTAAATGAAGTTATTAAGTTTAATATAAGAGCGACAATTATTTTATTAATAGAATTTCAAATTTATTATATTAAATATTTTTGTTATTAATTATTTTAGTAAATAATAATATAATTTTTTTATATCAAATATGATAAAATTTTATATTACGTTAATCGAATAACTAAATTAATTTATTATACAATTAAAATTTATTATACAACGAACAAATAAATCTAACTTTAAAATGACATTACAGATACACCGCATATAATTTTACACCAGATCTCCGATTAATAATAGACTGAATCACAATTAGATGATTAAATAATGTATTTTTTTTATTCAATTTGGTCCTTAATTATTTCTATTTGATTACAATCAATAAATATTTCAAAATTGATTACTCACTATTTTGGTTTAAACAAAGAACTAATAGTTGTACGATATTTTCCGTTCACATTAAACTTTATTTACAGTTAAGCTCTCAATACATTTTAAATGAGTTGTGTTATAGTAAAACTAGAAGAATTGAGGAACTTATTAAATATCTCATAATTAATCACGTAATCAGTTGAACATTTCATTTTTAAATTTTAAATATGGCAAAAATTTTAAGACTCTTATTTTTAAAATGTTTCGCAACTTAACGCAATCAGTTCTTTTTCGCGAATAAAATTTAATTCATTAAATTATTACTTATACTTGAAATTAATTCATTGACTATAAATTATTTAATTAAATATTACATGTGGTTAAATACGTGACAAATTCATTAAATGATAGCAGTTTTTGACATATCGAAGAAGCCATGCATAATAAACTTATTTTTTTGTAAAATTTTATACGCGTTAGAATTTTTAAAAATCGGGTATAATGTAATTATAATTAATTTAAGATTTAAATACTATGCTTATATGTTTTAAAATAAAATGTTTCAAAAATAAAAATAACTGGAAAAATAAACATTTCGAATATTAAACGTGTACAGTATATCAACTTATGATAAATAATATAATAATAATAATATATTTAATATTTTACACCCATTATGGTTAATAATTCACTAAATAACAAAACTTTGTTAAACCAAATTCTCAATACAGAAAATATGCGCAAACAGTAATACAAACATATGCTTATAATAATCATATTGTACTGTATTAAACCTGAACCTTATGGACAGACAGTTCGTGTCGCTTTAATTTATCGCTAACTATGAACGCTTTCTCGCAATTATCGATTCGACACTTGAACGGTCTATCGTTCGTGTGACGCCTGATATGAATAGTAAGCTTATTTCTGTATTTACTGGCATACGTACAGTTAGGATAATGGCAGTAATAGAAGCGATCTCCGACATGGGTTTTCGTGTGTTTCAGCAATTCATCTTTTCCAGCAAATTTCGAGTCACAATTGATCCAATCGCACGAATATGGCTTCTCTCCAGTGTGTCTGCGATAATGTACTTCAAGCGCTTCCGAGTTTACCGCCGAATAGTAACAATTTGGATACAAACAGCGCAACGGCTTCTCTCCGGTGTGCGACATCGTATGTAACGTCAAATTTTGCTTCTTATTGAATTTAGCCGAACATTGAGGCCAATTACATTTGTACGGTTTCTCTCCCGTGTGTTTGTAAATATGTTGAACAATGTAACTACACTTAGCAGTTCCGAAATTACAATCCGGAGAGTACTTGCAAATATACCAATTGCTGTCGTTTCGAAAACTCTTTTCCACATACTGTTCCACATTTTTAATCGATAATATGCCATAACAGGAATTGTCACCATTTGTCGAAACACTGCTACTATTGAGACGCGATGTTAGCTCCAAATCCTTAATTTCCATAACATTAACCTCAGGAACAAACAAATCCAATTTGTTATCGGTTTCGTCCTTATTGTACTCAATCGCTTCATGTTTGATAGTTATCTCTTCTTTACTGTCGCAAAGTTGGTTAAAATTGTTGGCGTTATTATCGAAACCAAAGTTATTGCACACAACTAAAGCATTGCTCACAACATTTGAATTATTTGATAAGAAATTGTTAGTCGCGTTTTTTCTTGCGTGAATCAGTTTGTGATCTTTAAGTTTCCACGAATCGGTAAATCTCTTAAAACATTCATCACATTCGAAAGGACGCTCTCCTGTATGTGTCCGAACGTGACGAACTAGAATTGAGGAAAAATAGGCAAACGTTACTCTATTTTCTCGAATTAATACGATATACACGTTAAGAAAACAAACCTAAATGATTGCTTTTATTGGAGCCATAAGTACATTGAGGCCATTTGCAGTAATAATAAGTAATTCCATTCACTTTTCTTCTTTCAACGTATTGCTCCACATTTTTAATAGACATTACAACATCACTGCCAGCATTACTTGTATTAAATCTGCTATTATTTAGTAAATAATTAGGCGAATGTCCATATTTTAGTCTCTTAGCGTCCGTACACTCATCGCCATTCATACTCTTTTGCTGATCATCAGCCACAACATAATTATCACTAGCATTACAAATACTAATACTCAAGTCTTCATTTGGCTGGCGATTAATCGTAAAATTAAACTTATTATGACTGATTTGGTGATCTCTTAATTTCCAAGTATCGGTGAACCGTTTAGAGCATCCCGGAAACGGGCAAATGAACGGTCGTGTATTGGTGTGCGTGCGTACGTGACGAACCAAATGATTACTCTTATTACTGCCGTATGAGCAATACGGAAATTTACAGAAATACCACGTAATGTTGTCAATCTTTCTCCGCTCAACGAAAGGTTCCACGTGTTTGATAGACATCACATTTTGGTTCACAAAACAATTATTTAAGTTAGCGATTTGCTCGTCTATTTCCGTTAAAGTTAATTTACTACTAGTTATTGGTAGTTGAAAGCCATTATTATTATCATTACTACTAAAATTTGGTTCATTTGCGTCATTAGTAGTTAACGTCGCAACATCTAAATTGTTAAACAAATTATTTTTACCCACAAATTGATTCATATCGATGACAATTTTCACTAAATCATTATTATAGACGCTTGTAATCAACTTTCGGTTATGCGTCAATTGGTGATCCTTTTTCTTATATAAATCGGCAAAACTTTTACCACAACCAGGAAACTCGCACGCAAACGGTTTTTCGTTGGTATGCGTGCGAATGTGTTTCACCATATGTGAGGTATTATAAGTGGTATACGAACACGAGTGCCATTTACATGAATACAAAGCTCGATCATTCTTAACACTTTTTTCCACATATTGTTCCATTGAATTGAAAGATATCTCATTTGGCGTTTCGTCCAACGAATTTTGATTCAGAGTATTAGTTGGTTCTTCTATTTCACTAACAATCACTTCCGGTATAAACATATTTAAATCACAGTCACTCACATGCTGTTCTCTATCGCATTCACTCTCATCTTCGACATCGTCTCCGTTCAACGGTTTCATTGTCTGTTCATAAGCGGGTAAAAAATTGATGTTATTATTACCACAGGT
Organism: Phthiracarus crinitus; assembly: GCA_034698025.1. Taxonomy (NCBI): domain Eukaryota; kingdom Metazoa; phylum Arthropoda; class Arachnida; order Sarcoptiformes; family Phthiracaridae; genus Phthiracarus; species Phthiracarus crinitus. The sequence continues at coordinate 5,106 of JAQGAW010003477.1, read as the reverse complement.
GTCGGAAGACGTATCGTTATTATTATCACATTTGTCATAAACTCCGTTAAATAATTTTAAACTACTATCACTATAATTAGTCAAACTCGAAAATAGTTGACTATTTAGCATACTGTTCGCGGATGAGAACAATTTTCTGCTGTGACTTAATTGGTGATCCTTTCTCTTCCACGAATCGGTAAACTTTTTACCACAATTAGGCCAATCACACTCGTATGGCTTCTCGCCTGTATGTGTACGGATGTGACGAACTGTAACAAACATAGCATTATTACAATTAGTAAAATATATGTACCGTACACTTAAAGTTAATTTGTTGAAATCAAAAATTCAATCATAACAAATAAAATAATGAACTTAATATAAGGTAAGAGTGAAAAGATTTTGTTTAAAATATATATAAATTAAGCAAATATGGTTAATCATATTAATCAATAGTATATACGAAAACAAAACCGAATGAATACCTAAATGATTGCTTTTATTCGACCCATACTTGCATTGATCCCATTTACAGTAATACCAAGTGATTCCATTAATTTTTCTCCGTTCCACGTATTGCTCCACGTTTTTGATGCCATCGCTGGCCACTATCGGAAAATTCCTCAGTTTTAATGGATTATTGTCTATAAATATCTCAACGCCGTTATCATTACTATTATTTCGATTATTAAACGCGTTTAAATTAATCGAATTTCGTTGGGTGTCATCAGTGGTGCTGATAATAATCTGCATCTTATTTTGGTTAACCCTTTCGCTATCAAACACTGCGCAGATTTTGCTTTGCTCTTCACTCTCATTATTATTATTATTTTCTAATTTGATTTCCCAATCAGTGTTTTGACGCTTAATATCGTAAAGTTCTGTCATTAAACTGCCATTATTTTCCATTATTTCAATATTAATCGATTCGATGCGTGTGTTTACGCGTAAATACTTGATAAATACCAGCAAATATGAGACGAAAACATTAAAATTCAGTCAAATATAAGGCAATCATTTGTATGCGTGACGTAAACCCAAACTAAGTAAGGGATCGTATAGTGATTGCAATGCGTTCGTCATTATGTTATCGTCATTTAACCATAGTATACACATATTCTTCGCGAACCAAAACTAATTAAGTAATTTTATTGCAGTTTATTTGTGAGTGTTTAGTCTAAACATTTAAATGACGAAAATTAATTGTAGTTTCGTGTGTTGTGAGTGATTTATATGATGAGATACACTGTGTTTCGCTATTAATTTTGGTTCGAGTAATTAATAGTTGGGTTAAACTGTACCGAAAACTTTGGAAATCACGCAAAATATTTGCTAAAAGCGATCGAAAATCATCTGTGAATCGATTTTCTCCGAATATGACAACTGTTTAGAAAATAAAATCAAAATTAAAATTTCATTTTTGTTATGATTTATCATTTAATTATCAAGTAAATTCTCAAATTAACTATTATTTTTTAATAATTCTAATAAATCTCAGATTTGTTTTCAACTTATGTTAATATTAAAAAACTAAAAATTCTAATAAATTACGTTAAATTATAATTGCAAATATTTGGTAAATAACGGTAGTTTTTTGTTGTATAACGCATACCGTAATTATCATACATAATCGTTAACATTACACTAACATTATAATTAATTATGTGATTTGCAGTCAAACCATACCACGATATCACTTACAGTTTAGATAGTTTTTATATTTTACTCCATATATTCATTCAATTTAACCGAATATTCAAAAATAAACAAATAAATAGTTGTTTTGTGTGTTTGAGGTAAAATCAGTAAAACATTTCATTAAAACATAACACAACCATTAGTGATGGTGTTGTGTGAGTTGTACGAGCATTGAGTGCTTTTGTGTGTTTATATGTTTATATCACACCATTATATCACTTAATTGATTCAATGATTGTTAATAAATAGTTATGTCACACAGTTGTTTCACAGTCATATAGTCATATACAATACGCACGAAACTGTCAAATATTATACGTGTAACGTTACACTAGAGTTGTGCTCCGAATAATTCGATCCGAAACATCTTCAAAACTTTACATTTACAGTTACTGTACTGATAGTGTTATACACAATAGACTAGACTTTTAAGCGGCCCCCGATATGTCTAGCCCCCAACATAATCTTGCGGGCCGTGCCGGGTTCGGACTTAAAAACAAAATTGTCGGGTCGGGTCGGGCTTTAACATTTCACTAAAACATATAAAAGTTTTACTTAATTTATTTTTTATATAAAGATCTCTCATCTAACCCAAAATTTACTTAAGCTAATTTGACATTAAAAAGAACTCTACCGTATTAAGACCAAATACAATGCGTAAATTATTATTTTTCAGATAAAATTAAATAAAACAATATTATTAATAATTATTATTTTTTATTTGATCGGTCCTTATCGGGCAGGGATTTGGCTTTTTGAAAAAATCGGGCTAGTGCCGGGCCTATCCTCCAACTGTCGGGCGTCAATCAGGCTCGGGCCTGAAAATTTTAACAACTTAAAAGTCTACTATAGACTATGCAATCGTAAAAAATTTAAGGCTAGATACCCGAGCTAAGCCTGACACAATCAAGCCCGAGCCCAACAAAAGCCCGACAAATTTAAATTTCCATATCCCGATTTTTTCATTAATATTTATCATTAATCTCAAAATCATAACTTAATTATAATAAAAATCATAACAATATATTTTTTGAATATTATTTCTATGATTATAATAAATTTATTATTCAATATTTTGCAGTTATTAATGTTAAAATATTGTTTGTTTAGGATATTTTCTTTCTAAGACTGGCCCGACAATTTTTTCTTAACTTAAAGCGCGAACCACGACAAAGCCCACAATTTGTGTCGGGGCCTGCCAATTCCCAAAATATCGGGGCCCGTCATATACTATAATACACTTCACAAACATCCACAAAATAATGATGCTATCAACGTTCAGGCTGTCCTTGAGATGGTGTACAAGTAGTGTAGTGCTTATGTGCGGCGTATATTAGCACAATTAAAAAATTTTAATTGGCTGTCAAATATAAGTCCGTAGCAATGATTCATAATTAAGCATAACCTCCAACCATAAAAAATAATTAAATAATTACAAAAAATTTAAATAAAATGCAATTTATTTTTAAAAATGTGACTAAATCGAAATATAAATGAAGTTCAAAATAAAAAATGCGAATGTAATTAAAATTAATTTGAATGTGAATGAGATCTGCCCAGTCTTTACCAAAACTGCCTCAAATAATTGCGTTTATAGATCTTCATTAATTGTTGCCAAATTTCGTAATACTCTGTGATTTTGGTTAATTTCTCGGTGAATCACCAAATCTAGTCATTCCTCCCGAAAGGTTCGAAAAATATTTCTGTTTCCGCAATTTGTTCATTTAAATATTTGTGGCAATTATTATCCTCTTAATTATGATTTGAACCATCACCCTATAAAAATAAAAATAAAAATTAAAATAGTCGGTTGTTCAGTGAAAGATTACCCACCGCATGGACACTGTGGAACTTTGCAATTTGGAATATGATAAATCATTTCATCGTTTAAAGATGAATACTAATTTTTGTCCAATAATATTATCCCAATATGGAAATGGTATCAATTCCGTAATGTCTTTTCGGCAGTTAGGATAATGATGGTTTGTAATCCATGTTGTAATACATGCATTTTACAAAATGTATGGTTACATTCTATTGAATTAAATTCCATGGATATTAGAAAAGTTTAATATTACAGGTAACTACACCCATATAATATTTAATTTTTCAATGTTTAATATTTTTTGGAGACAAATGATTTCATATAAAAATTTTAAAAGATACAAAAAAAATTAAAACAATTCAGGGCAGGTACACAAAGTGCTCAAGTTCAATTATATTAATACAAAATTATAGTTTAAATAAATTATAAAATATTAATAAATATTAATAAAAATATCAGATATTTAATAAAAAATAATAAAAAATATAATTTAATAAAATTTATTAAATATAATACAGCAAACAACATAGCGATTATTTCATAACCCTGGGCAGGTATCCCACTTGTGTAACTTTGACTTAAAGTGAACGCTTTGAACGCCTCAGCTATTATATAGATTTCTTAGTTTCTCTTCGAGACTGAATTGGTCAGTGTATTCAAACTCTTCCTTTCGCGACCCAAAATATCTAACAAAATCCATCTGTGACCCATATTCATTTGTTTTTCAAAAAATAACAATTATTTCATATAATTTCTAATATTTCGAATATTCTTGCCAAAACCTTATAATTGAATATCAATTCCCTTAACTGTTTTATTACTGCATAATTTAAAAATCTTATGACCCAATACTAATGTTAATTTTAAAAGTACTTGCGAACCAATTTTTACCCTATTTTGGGTCGCGACCCATAGTTTGTGAACCTCTGGACTAAGTAACCAATTTAAATAAAGTAGTTTTATTTTTATTTTATTAAAAAACATTTACTTTATCAGATAAATCAAATAATCAACAATTTATAAAGTTGTTGGGAGAAATCTAAAACGGCGCCCGATTTACCGATTTTGGATGCTTAGCACACTTACGTGTTAACTAGTGATTGAAAATATTCATATTTTATTTACCGTTACCTTACCGTTACCGAACCTAAAATTATCGTTATCGTTTCATTACCGGTAAAAACAAAAATTAAATTTCATTAAGTATATTGTCGTACCGTTACCGTAAAACTAATTCAACAATAATGTAATTAATTATTATGCATCAAATTTCAAACTATTTATATTAATATTAAGTTTTGTATAACTATTTCATATAAAATGCGAAAATGAATACTTAATTGTTCGGCGCATATATAATTATCGAAACTTTAATGGTAAACATAGTGATACTGAAATTTAGTCAATTACCGTTACCGAACCCAAAATCATCGTTACCGTGTCATTGACGCAAAAATTACATTTTTTCACTTCATTACCGTTACCGGTACTAATATCCAATTTCAATGTCGTACCGCGGCAATGAAAAACAAGAAAGAGTATGAACATACACAATGAGCTCACTTTATATTATATTATAAGTTAATTCAATAGTATATACC